>VZQC01014453.1:1898575-1955536 GCA_009823505.1 Rhizomys pruinosus
CTCCTCCTCCTCCTCCTCCTCCTCCTCCTCCTCCTCCTCCTCCTCTTCCTTCTTCATGGAGGATGCCCTTGGAGAAGGGGTGAAGGCAGCAGACTCCCCTGCGTGTGTGGACAGCAGGGCCACTTCCAGGTCTTGTTACTCTGGGTATTAGGTGAGGAACTGTGAAACCCAAGTGCTTGATCTCCTCCCTTGTAGTTGAAGAAAGCCTGGTTCAGTCTCACTGATGACTGAGCTTAGCAACGCCCATCAGTAGCTTTTCACATAACCTAAACAAGAAAGAAGGAGTGATTCCGGGAGCCACACCTCAGAACCAGGTAGTGTGTGTCAGTCGTTATTGTGACAGATGTAACTCAGGTTCAGTTTATTTATGGCTGAACTCCCAAAATCTGTAACCAGATAACCTCGGGCCAGCAGAATGGGCTGAGGAGTGAGGAAAAAGGACTCACTTTCCACCTGGAGTTCTCTGACCTCTCCTCATGTGTGTGTGGGGGGGTAGTGTGTCTTTCCAGATTCATAAAATGGTTGGTTTTAGAGCTACAGCGATTGCAGTGTACCCTGCCTGCTTTCACTTCTCCATTTCACTTTCATTGAGAGAGGTGAGGGGACAGTGGCAGAATATTGAACAACAGCATCATTATATTTCTTTGGGAAGGTCTACACCTCTTCTTTGTGTGGGTGGCTGGGCCTGTGTGTATGTGCAGAGCTCAGCCTCTGGAGCCATTTCCCCAGGTGTCCTATACCTTGTGCTTTAAAACAGTGTTTCTCTCTTCTCTTGGACTGGAATCACCAATTTGCCTAACCAGGGTGGCCAAGAAGTATCAGGAGTCCTCATCTGCCACCTCCCCATCATGGGATTACAGGCTCCAGACACCACACATGGTGGCTTTTTTATGTGGATTCTAGGGATTAAACCCAGGTCTTTGTGCTTACAGAGTAAACACTTCACCAACTATCTCCAAAGCCCAGACTACATCCAGTCTAAAGATTTTCCCATTGTAAACAAAGAAGAAAACAAATGGCCCACTCAAAAGATGGAGCAAAGAGCTGAACAGAGACTTCACAAGTGAGGAATTAAAGGTGTCTGGGAAACATCTTAAGAAGTGTTCAACATTGCTAATAATTAAGGAAATGCAAATTAAAACCACTTTAAGATATCATCTCACTCCAATAAGACTGGCTAGGATCAAGTAAACAAATGATATCAAGTGCTGGAGAGGTTGTGGGGAAAGGGGAACACTCATCCACTGCTGGTGGGAATGTAAACTCGTACAGCCACTAAGGAAAGCAGTGTGGAGAACCCTTGGAAGACTCAAAATGAGCTTACCACCTGACCCAGTCATACCATTCCTGGGTATGTACCCACAAGACTCATCCTAGTGCAGAGATACATGCACAGCCATGTTTATTACAGCTCTCTTCACAATAGCAAAGAGCTGGAACCAACCCAAATGCCCCTCAACTGACGAGTGGGTAGAGAAAATGTGGTACATCTACACAATGGAGTTCTATGCAGTGGTAAAGAAAGATGAGCTTTGCAGGTAAATGGATGGACCTAGAAGATATCATGCTGAGTGAAGTAACACAGTCCCAGAAAAACAAAGGACGAATGGCATCCCTTGTCTGTGGATGCTAGCACCAATTACCTAATTGTATGGCAAACTGAGCAACGTTAATATGATCTGAAAACAAATGTGCTCTAAATTAAATAAAAAAAAAATTTTTCCCATTGCTCAAAAATATTTTGGAACTCAATTGAAATCATTTAGGACCAGGTTGTGACATGTAAAAGGCAAATATGCCAAAATCCATAAATTCCTGATAGCAGCTTTGTGAATGAAGGAAGCTGGCAGTCCCCAGTGTGTGGCCTGGGCTCATGAAGGGTCCAGCTAAAAGGTCTCCTGTAAGTCAGTGAAATCCCTGAGCCACAATCTCCATCCAAAGCTACAGTGGTTTTTGCTCTAATGGACCCTCACCTGCCATAATTCAGGTCTGCTGCAGGCTGAATGCTGGCCTCTCAGTTCACCCCTCTCCTTTCCTGTACAAACAAGCTGACAACTCCCTATCCCTATGCCCTGTGTGTCATTTGGGATCCCTGAGCCATGGTGAGACACATAAGAGACATGGGAGAGACATCGATGAGGACGAGGGGAGACAGGGTGGGTGAGATCTGAGAGTACCTCAAGGAGGGCAGGGAGGCAGAATGGACAGGAATAAGTGACTGCTGAAGGCTCAGCTGTAAGTGAATGCGCCTATTCCCTGTCCAAGGCTCAGGGAACATTACAGAAGAGAGGACAGGAAGGATATTAGGGCCAGAAGATGAGATGGGGGTTTGGGGCACACACACGGATTTCTAGGCATGATACGGCCATTGCGCCAGTGATTATCCACATGAGTGGGCTTGTCATAACTCTGTTCTGGAGCTGGGAGTCTCCCTCATCAGGGAGCACCATCTAGCCACAATCTCATCTGCAAAGACTCTTTTTGCAATTACGTGAGGTTGAGATACATGCTTGGCATGCTTAAGAGCCTGTGTCTGATCCCCAGCGCCAACTACCCAATTAACCCACCTCGTCACCAAGTAAGTCACATTCATAGGCACAGGAGAAGTTTCCAGAGCCTTTTGTGTCCATGTGTACATGCAGGTGCACGTGTGTGGGGGTGTGCATGCACGTGTGTGTGGAGGGGCCGGCTATGGTCTGAGCACTCAGTCCACCTGACTCTGCTTGATTTAGAGCTCTATCTCACCTTGCTCCATAAAAGGACTTCAGGCAACGTTGCTCCACTGTCTGCCAGGAGGTTTGTTTCTGTTCAACTGTTTTGGGGATGACTTGATTGCTTGTGTCAAGAGCCAAGTCAGCTCGGGCCTCAGACCTCGGAGCCTAGCACACAACAGGCCCCAACATGAGGTGTTTAGGGATTTCAGGAAGAGGCATCAAGGCTTCCTGGGTGTAGGTCTGTTAGCACTCAGGTACCAGGGACTGACCTCCAAGTATCTTTTGATTCAGAGAGACACCGGGTCTTCACAGATGAGCCCCTGTCATTGAAACAGCCAGAATCAAAGCTCCAAGAACATCTGGGGTGGGGAGGCAGAAGGGGTAGAATTGGGCAGATTCAGAAATTTAAAGTTACTGAAGACCCCAACCCTTTAAGTGCTTTAGTAGTTCTCAGTACAGAAGGGATGGGAGGGCAGGCCTTGCACACCACAGCTCCACACAGGCAAGGACCGTGGCAACCGTCAATCAAAGGAAATTTGCAGCCGGAGTTCAATGTCTCCTTCCAGTGTTATAAGCTTCCAGCTTTAGGTTTAATTAGGGTGGAGCACCTCATCTCCAAGCCAGGCTTGGGAATTACCAGGTTCTCACATCTCACAACGCACCATGTAATTTGGCAGAGCAGCTTTCTAGGGAGCCCTTGGGTGTGATCAGGCTGCCTGAAGCCAGCTGTGCTCCGGACCTTTCTACTGTCCCCAGGCAGCCTCTGGAGAACTCATTCTGACCTGCGATGCAGAATCGAGGAGGGCATAGTGTGCTGTGGTGCAGGATCATGGTGACCTTGCAGCCCTCTGCCCCCCCTTTTCTCTTTCTTCTCTTCCCTCCTGCCCCTCCCTTCTCTTCCTCTCCTTTGTTTTTCTTTCAGACAGGGTGCCATGCTATAGCCCAGGCTGACCTAGAACTCATTATGTAGCCCAGGCTGGTCTGTAACTTGTGGCAATCCTCCTGCCTTGGAAAAAAAATAATTTTTTGAGACAGGGTCTGAATATAGCCCAGGCTAACCCAGAACTCATGATCCTCCTGCCTCCAATGTGGTACACACTGGGTCCAGAAATTAAAAGCCACCATTCAGATGGTTGGCTTCCTCTTAAAGTGCTGTATCCTGGCTCCTGGGGCCAGCCAGCTCTACTCATGTTCCCTGTGTAGCCCAGTGCAGATACCACATGCCCAGCTCCCCCTCTGCCCACTGAGCATCCACTGTGCGTGGATTTAGCGTTGAAGGAGGTAGCACAGGGGCCTTTAGTTATAGATGTAAAGCCCACCAAAGGCATAAAGGCTTCTCTTTCACTGGGAAACCCTTCAGATCTGAGAAGTGTTTCTCAGATGGGTGTTCCTAGGCCTCAGGGCAGGGCAGGAGTCTGGCTGTAGTCAGGTGGTGGTAGGATTGTTCCCAGGGTGTTTGGGTCATGTATAACCCTCATGTTGCCAGATGCTCTGGTCATATGGTGCTGGGCCACCCCCCACCCCCTGCGGCCCCATTGTCTCATGGAGATGGGCACATATCACGCAACAGCATGAACACCTATTATCATGCTTATGAACCAAAAATGACCAAGACTGGCTTCTATCTCCTTCTGGCCTGTAAGTCGAGGAGGCTTGGCTGCTCCTTTCCCAAGCCAGGAAGGGCCCCACCTCTCATTTTGCCATCAGTGGACTTTATTGGAGAGAGAGGCAGCACCTTGCCACTGAGGGGCTATTCCTAGTGACCACTCCCACCCCCGACCCGGTGAGCACTGGAAGCCAGCCACATCCCCGAGTAGACAGCAGAGGCCCACCTGGACGGACATTGTGGAACCCTAACCCTAACCCTAACCCTAACCCAAGTCAGGCCCAGTCACCTGTCAGCTGAGCATGGGGACACTCATCGGTTCCTCACAGCGTGAGCATACAACTACATTACACAAGCCTGGACAGCGGAGGTCAGTCGCTCTGCATGGGCCCCAGATGCAACAGAGACGCAGAAAACATGAGGTGTACAAGGTTGCTTCAGCGATCACAGAATAGAATGTTTACTGTAACCTTTCTTACTAGGAGAAATGCATGCTAAAAAAGCAATAAAAAGTATAGTAAGTACCTAAACATACTTGTGTCAGGCCACTTTCTGTTACTGTAGCAAAATATACGAGAGAGACAGAGAGAGAGAGAGAGAGAGAGAGAGAGAGAGAGAGAGACAGAGAGACAGAGAGAGAGAGAGGGAGAGAGAGGTCTGTCTGGCTCACCATTTCTGAGTTCCAGTCAGCAATCGTCTGTCTTGCTGCTTTTTTAATTTAAACTTATATTATTAGTATCATTATTATTATTATTTGTGATGTAGATGTATCATGCCACACATGTAGAGGTCAGAGGATAACTTTCAAGAGTTGAGTCTCTCCTTCCACTGTGGATTTCCAGGATCGAACTCAGGTTGTCAGGCTTGTGAGGAAAATGCCTCCTGAGCCCTCTCACCAGCCAGCGTCAGCTGATTCGCCACTTTTAGATCTGTGGTGAGTCAGTGTGCCACAGTGGGAGGGTGAGACCAAGCAAAAGTAGTCACTTCCAAGGAGGGAGCCACGCTCCTGCTCCCAAAAGTTACCGGTGGCGAGATGGGTTTGGGACCATGACCGTGGGACTTTGGGGGGACACAGAGAAGGTGAAGGTTGTGGATGCTATCACCTCTTTCCTCTTGTTTTAATTTAATTTAATTTAATTAATTTATTTATTATTTTTTTATGTGTACGAGTGTACTGTCTGCATGTAGGTTGGTGTACCTGGTGTCATGCAATGCTGCGGAGGTCAGAAGAGGGCATCGGATTCCCCTGGAACTGGAGTTAGAGACAGTTCTCAGCCGCCATGTGGGTGCTGCGAATCAAACCTGGGTCCTCTGCAAGAGCAGTCGGCGCTCTTAACCACTGAGCCATCTCTCCAGCCCTCCTCTTGGTTTTGATGCTTTCATACCTTATATGAAGCAAGCACTCATCCTGTTGTTAATTATTCAGCCCCAAAGTACCTCTTCTTTATGCTGTTTGTACCTGGCCAACATCTATGAACAGTGTTTGGAGGACCAAAGAAAACCATGGGCAGGCATGGTGGCGCTCGCCTTTAATCCTAGCACTCGGGAAGCAGAGGCAGGCGGATCTTTGTGAGTTCAAGGCCAGCCTAGTCTACATAGTGAGTTCCAGGACAGCTGGAGATACAGGGAGACGCTGTCTCAAAAAGACAAAAACAAAATAAAAAACAAACCAACATCATAATTACAGTTTCTTGCCTTCCCACTGAGGCACAGCTGCAGAATTGGGGTACTTTCAACCGCCTCTAATCATTAGTGGATTTTTCATTGGTAGGTCTTGTCATGATGTCACAAATGAAGGAGCTGGACTTGGAGACCAAACAACATGGTCACAATTGGGAGTGGACAGGACTTCAAATATCTCCACTGGCCAGAAGCTGAGGTCCAGGATTAGAGTGCAAGAACAGCACTGAGGCCGGGCGTGGTGGCGCACGCCTTTAATCCTAGCACTCGGGAGGCAGAGGCAGGCAGATCTTTGTGAGTTCAAGGCCAGCCTGGTCTACAGAGTGAGTTCCAGGATAGCTGGGGCTACAGGGAGACCCTGTCTTGAAAAGACAACAAAAAAAAAAAAAAAAAAAAAAAAAGAACAGCACTGTCAGCTCTTGCTTTGGAACACTGACCTCCAGCCCTAAGTTGGAGAGATGGCTCAGCAGTTAAGAGCATGACTGCTTTTGCAGAGGGCCTGGTTTGATTCCAGCATCCACATGGCAGCTAACAACCATCCCTAACTCCAGTTCCAGGGGACCCAATGCCCTCTTCTGCCTGCCTCAGGCATTGCATTACACCTGATGTACTTATATACGTCCAAAAAAACACTCATACACATAAATATAAATAAAAATTTTTAGAGAAGCTGGAGAGATGGCTCAGCAGTTAAGAGCACTGACTATTCTTGCAGAGGACCCAGGTTCGATTCCTAGCACACAGGCGCACTTATACACATGCAAGCAATACACTGATAACACATAAAATAAAAATAATATATAAAATTATTTAAAAATATATTTAGACTACTGACCCCAAAGCTAAGTGGCCCCTATGCTTCCTGCGACCACCACGGACTCCTCTGCCCCTTGGTGGCTTTAGCAAACCCTCACCTCCATCCTTCTCCACTTCACAATCTGGGGTCTTGTTTCTCTGACAAATTTGTCAGCAGTAATCTCCTCTTCTGGCCCCACACAGATGCTGTGCAAAGACCTTGCCTTCTGGCTTATGAAGAGGCAAACCACGCATGTGGCCTGGAAGGGGACTCTTCTCCCTAGACACTGCCCCCCCACTCCACACAAGCCGTGCACTTATTTCAAAGCCCCTTTGCTCAAACACAATTGTTCTCTACCTTCCCCACACATTGGAAACCCTTGTAGGGCTTTGGGAAATACAAATAGAAAACCTAGAGTTCTGACCCAATGGTCTCCTGATGGGTCCCCAGCCTCCAATACTGCTCCGCCCTTCCCCATCAACATCTTTAAAAAAAATTGTGTATGTGTGTATTGCCTGCATGTATGCAAGTATACCCTGCATGTATGTAAGTGTACCCATGTCATGCAATGCCTATGGAGGACAGAGGAGGGCGATGGATCCCTGGAACTGAAGCTGTGGGTGGTTGTTAGCTGCCATGTGGGTGCTGGGATTCAAACATGGGTCTTCTATAAGAATGGCCAGTGCTCTTAACCCCCGAGCCATCTCTCCAGCAAACCCCCACCACTCCCATCTTGACTCCACCTTTCTTCGGCCGTCACCTCCTTCTCTGCTGTCCTTTACACAAGCCTTGCAGAGCCTGTCTAGCCTGCCCGCCTCTCACTTCCTTCCTGTTTCTCCTTGCCAGTGCCTACAACAGTGGGACTTGCCGTGACGGCCTCATGGCCGAACCCCCTGCCAGTGCTCCAGCCCTCGCTGCTGGCTGGGCCCCAGAAGCATCGACAGCTGGCCTCGCCCACAGTCCTGAAACGTTTTCTTTGCATGGATTCCTGCCATCTCTTGTGCCCACGATCACAGCTCTCATGTGGGCCTTCGTCCCAAGCTCCAGCTCCTGGATCCAGACATCTCCCTGACAGCTTCTCAAAACTCCCCAGATGAAATCCCAGTCCCCATCCAACCATTCTACCTGAGGTCTCTCCTGTCTCTGGGGCCTGGCCAGCCTCCCTGTCACTCAAGCTCAAGCCAGGTTGCCTGACTAATTTCCTTCTTCATACCCAGGCCACCCATCGGCAGACCCAGATGTCCCGCTGTCTAAATGGCTGTAGGTCCACACTGCCTCTTTCATCTGCTATGCCCAAACTGCATTATCTGTGTGGACATATGTGTGTCTTCATGTGTGTACAGGTGCATGTGTGTATGAGTGTACAGGTGTATATGTGCTGCATGTGTATGCAGGTCTATATACGTGTGTGAGTGCATATGTGTGTGCCCATGTATGTGCGTGCACGTTAGCTTGGATGTCATTTCTCAGGAGCCATCCAGCTTGTTTGTGAGACTGTCTCTCACTCTGGGGCTCAGAGATGACGTGAGGCTGACTGGCCAGCGAGCCTCAGGGGACGCCGCTTCCCCCTCCAGCACTGGAGTGCAGACACATGCATGGCACTCAGCTTTTTACTTTATTTTTATGCATATGAGTGTTTTGCACACATGTAAGCATGCCACTTGAAGGTAGTGCCCACAGAGACCAGAAAAGGGCATTAGATCCCATGGAAACGGAGCGACAGACAATTGTCAGCAGCCACATGCATGCTGGGAATGATCTTGGCTCCTCTGAAGAGCAGCTGTCCCCTTAACCGCTGAGTCATCTCTCTAGCCCCCCACCCAGCTTGTTTGTTTTTTTTTGTTTGTTTAGTCTTTTTTTCTTCAGCGCCAAGCCTTATTTACTTTGTTCTTATGAGGATATTATGCTAAACAAAAAAAGGGTGATATAGGTAATTCCTGAGACTAAGAGGATAAAATCTAATGGTCATTTAAGAACAAATATAAGGGCTTGGTACATTACTTTGTAGGGTGAGAGTTCCAAGTTTCTCTGCAATAAATATGATTTTTTTTTGAGGCATGGTTTCCCTGTAGCCCAGCTGGCCTGGAACTAGCTACATAGACCAGGCTAGCCTCCATCTCACAGAGATCCATTTGCCTCTGCCTCCTGAGTGCTGAGATTAAAGGTGTGTGCCACCACTCCTAGCTATGGCCAGCTTTTTAAATGGGCTCTGAGATGAACTCGGGTCCTTAAGCACTTTATCAGAACCGCCTCCCTACCCCTGCAACAGTGGCCTTTGACACATGCCTACACTTCTCTGACCTTGTCACTGCCTTCACTCTTGTACCAATCACCAGACTTTCCCAACTGCCTCAGGATCTTTGCACGGTTGGTCTCTCTGTGGGGCTGCTCTCTTTCAGCTGCCTGCACGATTTACCTGCTCTTTCTTCCATTCTCTCAAACGTCTGCTGTGTGAGTCCTTCCAGACTGTCATTTTAAAATAGAATTCCCCTTTCCTGGCATTCCCATCTATCCTCCTTGCTTACTTTTCTCCATGACATCTGTCACGTCCTAACATACTGTCCTATGTAGCTTCATGCTTACTGTGCTGGCTCTGTCTTAAGCCCAGCGGAGTAGAGTTGTCTGTTTTTCCCAGCGCTCTAGTAACAAGTACAGAGCCCAGCATGTGGCAGGTGGTCAGGGAACGTTTGTTGAGAGAACGAGTGATAAATTTTCAGAGCTACAGTGGTGGTGAAGGAAAGAAGGGCACTATGAAGGTCTGCAGTGTGGGGACTACGTCACGGAGACCTAAGCACAGTCTGAAAGGATCAGGCTCAGTAATTACAACAGGACTTGAGATAAACTCCTAAGACTGAAATCCAGGAACCCTTCGTCAGAGCTCCACTCTCAGGGAGAGGGAGGATGAGCTCTGAAGAGGTCAAATTCAAGGTCAGGGCAGGACGAGGGGATATGACCCTGACAGTGCTGTGAGTGCAGTGGAGTTCAGGATAGAGCCCAGCAGGCAGGATTCTCGCTTCCACTGTCAGGGCAGTGTGGTAAACTGTTAGCCTTGTGGTAAAAAGATTGTGAGGGCCCCAAGTAGTGGACTTCAGCAGTGAGCATGGCCATTGCAGTCGTGAACTCGCAGTGGCTATGACTGCATGTGCAAGAACTGCACAAGGTCAGGACAGACAAAATCCCAGCATGGTGGAGGGAGGCGATCAGGAAGTGTCACCCCTAGCCGATTGGCGACTGGCAACTGGTGGGTGCTGGGAGAGAGTCAGTTTTCTACAAGGATGTGGGGCTCTAGAATCTACCCTTGCTGTAGTAGGTCACAGAGCTGGGAGAACATATAGACAGCACTCAGACAGCCTCAGTGGATTTCAGAAAAAGAGCGTGTGAAGTTGGGAGGGAAGTTGGGGTGGAGAAGGGTGGAAGTGGAGGAGACAGATTAGGGAGGCGGATTTGATCAAAACACATTATATGGGTCTATGATATTAACAAACAATTTAAAAAATTAACTTTACAAAGTAGAAGAAAGGGTGCTTTAGTGGCAAATTCATGGTGATCTCCTCACCACCTGCCCCCAGGCCTTCTCCTGGCCCCTGTCAAGGAGCTGTCGCCTTGCAGTGAACGTGCCTGTCACAGGGCCTGCTACAGCTCCTCATGGATTGTCTAAGGAAATCTTTTGTGGATCAATAGTCTCCAAGGGGGAGTTGTTCCCGCCCCAGCCTAGTCCTGGTGATTATGCATCACCATGACGACTGTTCCCTTCCAGACAGACTGATTCTGAGTCCATCAGAGTACAGACCTGCAGTTTGCACTTTTCAACCTCAGTCTGAACCCTGGAAACCACAAGCTCTGGTCTCAGGATCCCCAGGTGAAAGCTATAGCCTCACCTTCAGAAAGGGGGGGTGCCGTCCCACTCAAATCCCCTCAGAAACACTGCGTCCCAGGGCCTTCTGGCTCTACGCCCCCACACCTGCCCTCAGTTTCCTTTGTCTTACTTTAGACAAGTTCATTCACTCAGAATTTTTTAATGTCCTAGAGAGGAGACCAATCTATGCACCACTGATGGGTGGAATAGCATGGAATATTCTGGAAACAGAATCCAGTTTGATTTGGCCTGGGGTACATGGAGACATGAGGTCGAGTGGGAGAAAAGCCTACGTGGGACTTCAGACGAGGGGCTGAACACACCCCGAGGCACTGGGCAACCTCCTCCCCCACTTCATTTGTCAGAAAACATAAAGCTGGATACCTGTGATCCCAACACTTGATGGGATGAAAGCAATAGGGACATAAATTCAAGGCCAGTCTTGGCTACATACTGAGTTCAAGTCCAGGTTGGGCTAAATGAGATCATGTCTCAAAAAAGCCCAAACAAAACAAAACAGATAAAGTTGCCTAGTCTTGCAAATCCCTGGTGCGAACTAAGGTCAAAGGCAATTTGTGTGTCTAGCATGGAAGCAGATGGTAGATGCTACAAACGCAAGCCATAGGGTGACAAGGGAAGGCAGGGTTCCCTGAAGAAGCCGGGTCTGTAGAGGCTGGAGAGATGGCTCTGCAGTTACGAGTGCTTGCTGCTCTTGCAGAGGACCTGAATTCAGGTCACAGTACCACGCTGGATAGCCTGCATCTCCAACTCTAGGGCATCCACATGTTTATCATTTCTAAGAGGCCGGTAGGTTCTGTTATGTATAGAATCACCATATACAAATAAAGATGTTTTCACTTATTTTCCTATTTATATTCTTTTATCTATTTCTTGTCTTGCGGCTCTGGCTAGGACTTCAAGCACTGTACTGAACAGCAGAGGTGAGAGTGGGTACCCTTGTCTTTGCCTGACCGTGCTGGGAGCACGTTGAAGTTTCCTCCATTTAGCCTCCATTTCACATGGTTTGTTGGTTAGCATGATTTGTTGGTCATGTACAGCCTTTATCTTGTTATCCTCCTGCCACCCCTAGACTCTCCATGACTTCCACCCTGAAGGCATGCTGGATTTTGTCAAAGGCCTTTTCTGTATCTACTGAGATGGTGGTGGTATTTCTGTCTCTGAGTCTGTTTGCGTGATTTATTACATTTATTGATTTACATATTTTGAACCATGCCTGCATCTCTGGAATGAAGTCACTTGGTTGTGACAAAATGTGATCTTGAATTCAGTTTGCCAGCATTTTACTGAGAATTTTTGTATCTATGTTTCTCAGTGAGATTGGTCTGTAATTTTCTTTCTTTATTGTGTCTTGATTTGAGGCCTGCCCCACAGGAAGGAATACTTGTCTGGTACTATACACATGATCAGAATCCACGGTTAGGGAAATCATAAGCCCTAGGGGAGAGTCTATTGATATTGTTTTTCCAATTGATTACAGTGTCAAACTGCCTTCTAAATGTGTATATTTATTTTTCTTTTTTAACATTTTATTTCTTTTTTTTTATGTGTATGAATGTACTGTCTGCATGTAGGTTTGTGCACCTGTGTCGTGCAATGCCGCAGAGGTCAGAAGAGGGTCTCAGATTCCCCTGGAACTAGAGTTAAAGACAGTTCTTAGCCACCATGTGGGTGCTGGGGATGGAACCCGGGTCCACTGCAAGAGCAGTCGGTGCTCTTTACCACTAGGCCATCTCTCCAGCCCCTAAATGGTGTATATTTATACCCATGGATTTGTGCTATTCTGGATCCTCTCAGAGAAGGTTCTTACTGCAGTGGGAAGTCATTAATGGAGACTCCTAACTGTTCAAAGTGCTGACAATAATGGACTGAGTACTCGGCCACAGATGGGACCTCTGTACCAAGCTCCTGCCCTTCTCTGAAGGTGTGTCCACTGGTATGAAGTTTTCAAATTTTTAAATATATTTTTTAAAGATTTAGCTGTAGAGTCGTCATCTGGGTGAACAGCCGCCTCCTCCTACAGGGCAGCTCAAGCTGCTGCAGGACGGCTGAAGGGGTGCACTTAGCTTCTGTCTTAGTTCTACAGCAGTGTTATTCCTATTTACCTTACTTCTAATTATATGTATGTACATGTGTGCCTGTGTGTTCATATGCATATGAGTGTGTGCAGGTACCCACAGAGACCACACATACCTGATCAGAGGTGTCCAATGCCCCTGAAGCTAGAGTTCCAGGCAGTGATGAATCTCCCAACGTGAGGGCTGGGACTCACGGTCGGTTCCATTGCAGGAGCAGTGCTCACGCGAGCCATCTCTGCAGCACGCCCAAGAACTTTCTTTGTTTGCTTATTATTTTTGGTTTTATTTGGGGGGGACAGGGTCTCACTCTGCAGCCCAAGCTTGCAGGAATCCTCCTGCCTCAGCCTCCCAAATCCTGGGGTGGCAGCTGCAGGCTGCTGCACTCCCAAGACTGGTGGGAGGTGCTGGTGCTGATCTACTCAAGGAGCACTATAGCAAGTCTGAAAAAATCCAGCTCTTCCCAGAAAGCCCTTTAAATAAGCCGTTCTGAGAAATGGCCTATGCTTCCGCTCTGCTCCGCTCCCCTCCCCTCAACTCCCCTCCCCTCCCCTCCGCTCAGCTCTGCGCCTTTGCACGCGCACTTGCTGAACCCTGGCCTTCTGAAGAGCTGACTGCCACCGAAGCCCTGAGTATCAGACTTCCGGGTGAGTCCATTGAGAAGGGAGAAAGGGGCTTCTAGCCCTAAGAAGTCCAGAAGTAAGACATTAAGGCAAACAAATACCCAAAGATCAGTGTAAAAGATGGGGTTAAGGAAGTTGCCGTAAGAGCACAATCAGGGCTTTTGTTTGTTTGTTTGATTAAGAGCCTTTGTCCATTTTGTTTTGTTTTGTTTTGTTTTGTTTTGGGGACAGGGCCTCGCTATGTAGCCTTAGCTGGCTGGGAACTTGCTATGTAGACCAGGTTAGCCTTAATCTCACTGTGTACTGAAGGGTGAGCTGGAACTCCTGGCTCTACTGCCTCCACTTCCTGAGGGCTGAAATTATTAGTACAGACCACAGCTGGCTCAATTTTTAACTCTTGAAACTGCTGCTTACTTATTTACCTCAGTAAGCTAGTCTTCTGTATAACAATGACCAAAACAAAACAACAGAAACCAAGCAAGTGTCCCACTGCCTCATTGCCCACCTGCAGCCTCCCACTGGCAGACTTCAGTGGGCTCGGGTCTCAGGACCACCAGGCCAGCGTTCCTCCGCCTGTGGCTCTGCCGTCCTGGACTGTCTCCCAGCAGCAGGTAATAGGCACTGCAGAGCAAGGGACAAGCACCAGAGGCCACCAAGAATGGAGACCTCTACAGTGCCCTCCAGTGAAGCCAACGGTGGGCACAGTTATCAGCAAGCAAACCTTTGCGGTCCTGATGGCTGCTGGGGTCAGAGCTCAGCCAGAGGGGACGTGAGGGGACTGCTGTGTGCTTGTGTTTGGGTTTTGGTTTTAAGCCAGCCCTCCTCTGAGCTCCCGAGAACTCATCACCAGACACTCAGAGCCCCAGGTCCTAGCTGAGAGACTGCATGCAAAGGTAACGCTATTGGAAGGAAACCCCACCTGCATTTTTCCCATCTCAAATTCAGTCCCTAAAAGAGACACACACACACACTAACCCCCCAATTTGTCCCACGATACTCACAGGGCCTCCAGGCTCAGCTAGCGAGGCAGCTGTCAACAGATAGCCCTGCGCCCTTGGACCAGAGCCATGGGCCATCATAAACTTTTCTTTAAAGGTTACCCAGGCTGTAGTGTTTCCTTCAAAGCCACAGAAAACAGAGCAGCACAATTATCCGTCTGCCTGTCTTGAGTTCACAAAGAAAGTCTGATTCCAGATTAGGGTTCCAGAACAGTGGTGGGGGGGTATTAACTGCTCGGTATTTCACCTGTCTTCTTCTACGCTAAGATGATAAGGGGGTGGAGGGAGGGAAGCAGGGCACCCTGTGGCGACTCATCTGCTCAGGACAACACAACAACACAAACACAAAAGGTGAAGTATGAAGACTGATGACACTCAGCAAGGGCTGGGAACCTGCCTGGCATGCGTGAGTCTCTAGGTTCAGTTCCCAGGTGTGCAGCTTTTACCACCGTTGCTCGGTACCCGAGTTTCTGCCTTGCCATGCTCAGATCACGCAGCCCTCACCCACTAGCTCTCCTTTCAAATCTTCCCCTCTCCTAGTTTTACAAGTTACTATATAGTTCTGACCTCAGACTCCCATGTTTGGATTCATTTGTCTAAGCCCATTTTCTAGTAGACTCCTTAGAAAGGTAGGGAACACTAGTGTGTCCTGCTGAGAGGATGTGCACTCTTGTTTGGGGTAAAGCACTCACTTAGCAAGCACAAGGCCTGGCTTCCATCCCAAACTAAGACAAAACAAACAAACCAAATACTCACGTGTGCTCTTTGTACCTAAGGGTTAGTTTTCGCTCTAGATGACGTCCTTGGAGTTGGGTATGGTGGTGCATGCCTATAAACCCAGTCCTCAGGAAGCTGAGGCTGGGGGATCACCACAAGCATGAAGCCAGCTTGGGCTACATAGCAAGTTCTAGGCCTGTGTAGGCATCAGAGCAAGATCTTGTCTCCATAAACCAGGAGGAGGTGGGAGAAGAGGGGAAGAGAGAGGGAAGGGGAGGAGGGGAAGAAGAAGAAGGGGGAGGGGAGAAGGGGGAGAAGGAAGAAATTTCTTGGTTCCTATTGCCCACCCCCTTTCTTTAAGTATCTGCTTGTGAATGAAGGGTGGCTATTGAAATCTGATGATAACCCAGGACTCTTCACAGGTCAGTTTCCTATTTTTCTCCTTAAATCTAGATAATCAACTTTTTTTTGAGTTCTCCTTGAGTCCTGTCATTTCACTAAACTATATGTTGGTCTTTGTGGACAAAGATTCCCAAGAATTCTCTTGCAACATGTTACTTTAAATGCTTTTTTTTTCCCCAGAAATCTCTTGAGTCACAGTTTGGGTGTTTGATCCCACCCCACTTCAACATCCTCTTCAGGGGCTCCTGCTGTCGGGGTGGGATGGGGTCTCTGTCCTCTGTCGTCACCATCCATCTCATTCCTGGATCTGTTTCCTTTTTCTTCTGTCCCTATTGATTTTCTTTGCTTTTTTTTTTTTTTTTTTTTTTTTTTTGAGAACAAGTCCTCCTTTTTAGTCTCAGCTGGCCTGAAGCGTGCTATGTAGACCAGGCTGGCCTTGAAACATCCAAGAGCTGATCTGCCTCGGTGCCACGTCCTGATGCTTGGGATTAAAGGGTGTAGCGGTTGCGATCGCACAAGGAGAAACCTGGCCTAAGATGAAAGAGGAATATATTTTAAGCCGCCATGTTTGGGTGCTGGAATCGAACCCTGGGTCCTTCTCCAAGAGCAGGTCCGGTGCCTTTAAATGGCTGAGCTATCTCTCCAGCCCTTAAGATTTATTTTTTTAAGTATTTTTTCTTCTTAAGTGTTGAATTTGTACTGTCTGCATGTAGTGTTTGTGCACCTTGTGTCATGCATGGCCACAAGAGGTAGAAGAGGGTGTTCGGATATCCCTGGACTGGAGTTAAAAGAGCAGTTCCTCAGCACGCAATGTGGGTGCCGGGGATTGAACCGCGGGTCCCTCTGCAAGAGCAGTCAGCACTTTTTTTTTTTTTTTTGGTCTTTTTCCAGACAGGGTCTTCCCTGTAGCCCTCTAGCGTGTCCTGGAATTTATTTTTTTCTTTTCTTTTTTTTTTTTTTTTTTTTAAGTAGTACTCTTATTTTACAGTCATCTAACTCATCCAATTTAAGCTTTATTTTTAATTAGTTGTGGTGCGTGCGTGTGTGTGCATGTGTGTATGCTGTGTGTGTGTGTGTGGCAGTGTGTGTGTGTGTTGTGTGATGTGGTGTTGTCTGCAATGAGTTGACTGAGTCCTTGTGGAGGCTGAAGAAGACATCACATCTCCCTGGACCTGGATCCATAGGGATGATTGTTAACGCCTCCATAGGTTCTGCAGAACTCGAGACCCAGGTCCTCTGCAAGAGCAGCCAGTGCGTCTAAACATAGAAGCCAACCTCTTCATCCCCTGTTTGTTGATGTTTCTTTTTGTTTTTTTTTTTTTATTTCTGTATGTGTATGAATGTATTGTCTGCATGCAAGTCTGTGCACCCGTGTCGTGCAATGCCGCGGAGGTCAGAAGAGGGTCTCGGATTCCCCTGGAACTGGAGTTCTCCTGGAATTGGAGTTTGAGACGGTTCTCGGCCGCCATGTGGGTGCTGGGGATCGAACCCGGGTCTTCTGCAAGAGCGGTCGGCGCTCTTAACCGCTAGGCCATCTCTCCAGCCCCTTGATTTTCTTAAATTCAGCCCCCAACTTCTGTTTTCCTTGCTATTATTTCTACCCTTATTCAGCCTCGTGTTTACTCTAATTTAACCTTTATTAATTATTTCTGGTTCTTTCTTATTTCTGTCAACCCATTTCTGATGTTTTTCTGATTTTTTGACATGCTGTTCTTTTTCATTTTCATTATGTATCATTTTTCTTAATGTCTTTAGCTCTTTCCTAGAAAATATATTCTGGACTGGGATGCACATAGCTCATCACTAAAGTACTTGCCTAAGATGCATGAGTGCCCAGGTCAGGCCCCAGAACTGCAAAAATAACAAACAAACAAACAAACAAACAAATAAATAAATAAATAAGAAAAGTGCATTAGTTACTTTTTCCATTGTGGAAACCAGGTACCTGACAAGCAGCTCAAGAACAGAGGATTATTTGGCTCCCAGATCAGGGTGCATGAATTCTGTCATGGCAGGAAGATATGGCAGCAGGAGCTGGAGGCCTCTGGGTACATGACATCCACCTCAGAAGCAGAGAGAAGTGAATGCCATACTCAGCTCACCTTCTCCTTTGTGCTTACTCCTGGAGCCCAGCCCATGGAATGGCACTGCCCATTCAGGATAGGTCTTCCCACCTCATTTAGAAACTTCCTCACTGTTATGCCCAGAGGTTCACCTCCTGGGTGAGTCCAGATCCTGTCGAGTTGGCAATCAATAGTAACAACCACAGAAAGTGAGTGAAGGTGGCACACGCCTTTAATCCCAGCACTTGGGAGGCAGAGGCAGTTGGATCTCTCTGAGTTCAAGGCCAGCCTGGTCTACAGAGTGAGCTCAGGCCAGCTGGGACTGAAGGGAGACCCTGTCTCAAAAATAAAAATGCCTTCCAACAAAGCATCCATCTGCTTTCAAGGCCATGAGCAATGCCTTTCTCTTAAGTGCACCAGGGACCTGTCAGTAGGAGGGAGTATTTGATAACATGGTGAGATTGCATTCTATGGCAAAGGAAAGGATTGCTAATATAATTAAGGTCTCCAGTTGGATGACTTTTAGTCAAGAGGCTCTGAGTCAGGGCTGGAGAGATGGCTCAGCAGTTCAGAGCACTGGCTGCCCTTGCTGAACCTGGGTTCACTTCTCAGCACCCACATGCCTGCTAATAGCTATCTGTAACTCCAGTTCCATGGCATCCAATGCCCTCTTCTGGCCTTCATGCGCACTAGGTGTGCACAAGGTGCACAGATGTCCTCGCAGGCAAAACACTCATACACATAAAAAATACAAAGAAAAGAAAAAAGAGCGGCTCTGGGAGGGCCTGACCTAATCAGGTGATTCCTTTGCCCTGTATCAGTTTCTTCTGTTTCTGTGATAGACACCACGACCAAGGCAACTTACCAGAGGCAGAGCTTATGATAAGAGTAAGTTAAGGTAAGATAAGATAAGGTAAGAGAGGGTAAGAGTCGAGCCTGGGGCAGGAAGGAGGCGGCACTGCCGGGCATGGCAGGAGGCACGGGAGCAGAAAACTGAGCTTTCACAGCTTCAGGGTGGTGCAGGAAGCAGAAAAACAAACCAGAAGTGGGGTGTCTATGATTCTCAAAGCCTGCCCCTGGCAATGTGCTTCCTCTACCAAGGCTGCACCTCCTAAGGCTCCAAGACCTGCGTCCCTTATCAAACAGTGCCACCAGCTGGGGACCACATACAGAATGGTCAAATACTTGAGCCTATTGACTGTTCAAACCTCCACACCCCCAGAGTCAAACAGTCAGAGAGAGACAGGAAGGGAAAGTCAAAGCAGCAAGACTCTCTCCTGCCTGTCATGGACAGGGCCATGTGACAAGACAGGAGGTAAGACCCTTAGCTGAGGGCCCGCTGGTCTGTGCCAACTCCTTAGCCAGAGAAACTGCACGATGGTAAGTGTGTGGCTGAAGGGCTCAAGTCTGGGGGGTCAGTGGGCGATGGAAACCTTGCACAGTCCCTTCCCAGGGCAAACTGTCCCTGAGGGCACGCCTTGGGAGACAGCAGCAGTAACTTGGTCAAGTTAGGCCTTCATATTTTCCTCCTGCTTTTCCTGAGGGTTTTCAAGACTTTCAGAAGCAGGCTTGGGTTTAATGCCCCTTCTTCCAGCCCCATGGAACCCCTTCTGCTGTGTTCCTATGGCAGCTTTGCGCTAGCACGGAGCAGCTCTCCCGCTCTGTTCAACCCTCCCTTCTCCTGAATCTGGAGCTCTGTGGGGGAGGGAGCCCACGTGGCCTGAGGCATCCGGACAGGTTCCAGCTCTCTTCTCCTTGCTCTTCCACACGGATGCTGGCACGCAGCAACCCGTCCCAGCTGCACTTTATGGAGATGCCCTGACGTCAGTGTCATAGTGCACGAAGTCCTGTTTCTCTCGCACAGCTGTCTGCTGTTAGTGCAGGCTTTAAGAAAATCCACAGGGTTTGCTGCTACCACTGTCCTGCATCTGCCCAGAACTCCCTGGAACCCCCTCTATGACTCGAAAACACTTGGTCCCCAGAAGGCTGGCTGTACTGCCCCGTAACCCACGATGCTGCCCCACCTCCCCACCTCCCCCCCAACCCCTGCCTTCTTCCCAAGCCAGTCAGCAAACTTTTACTCTTTTGCTTCACGGAAGGAATGGGAGCCAGCAAGCCCTTCTCACCTTTGTGTTCTCTGGAACCCTAGACAACGTGACCACAGTGCTGTGGTCAGAAAAGGGGGTTGTGGAGGCTTTCTTCCAGACCCCAGGCAGCTGGGCTGCAGAGCATGGCGGCTCCCCGCTTGGCCGTGTTCGACCCTGTCCGACCCTGTCCTCTGCTTCCTCAGATCCCTGGCCCCTAGGCAGCCGCTGAGTTGGGAGGGCTACCAACCTACCTGTCTCGTGACTTGCATTTTACGGTTCCTGCCCTCATAATAGTGTGTGTATGTGGCTCTGGAGACTAGTGGGGAGGGCGAGGACACTGCGTACCAGCAGAAGGCCCTCTTGAGAGCCAGGGAAAGAACCTTCCATGGGCTCTCAGCATCCTCCCCTAAGCCGTGGACATGACCAGAACCCTGAGCTGCTGCGGAAACAGATGGTGTCTGCTGTGTCCACCACCGTGAGGGCTACTAAGCCACAAAGCCTTCCTCTATCCCTGTACTCAGCTTCGGCTTCCTGATCTGTTGAATGGACATGACAAAGTCTTATCACAAAGCATTGCTTAAGATTTTATTTTATTTTACTTTTTAGTAATATTTTATTTTTATTTTTAATATTTTTTTTTTCTATGTGTATGAGTGTACAGTCTGTGGGTCTGGTAGAACACTTGCCTAACCTGTGTGAAGCCTTGGGTAGGATCCCTAGTACCGCATAGAATCAGGCGTGCTGGTGCATGCCTGTAATCCCAGCCCTTGTGAGGTAAAAGCAGGAAGAATGGAAGTTTAAGAGCATCTTTGGCTACACGGTGAGAGGGGCCCAACCTCGACTACATGAGACCCCGTCTCAAAAAATACATTTAAAAGGGTGTGAAAGTAATCTGCAAGTGGACATAAAACAATTGCTGCTCTGCTCTAGAGCTGCTGGGTAAGATCTGCCAGAGTACACTGTTGGCAGCCCTGGCTCAGAAAAGCCATCTTCCACCAGGTGGGCGGGATGTGACAAGACAAAGTGTGACCTCCCTCCACCCAGCCAGTTTCCTGCTTGGAACTGCGGCCTCTGAATTCCCTTTTCTAACAACAATACCCCTAATGGCCTTCTGTTTAGCAGACTGGCCAGGCCTTTGCTGAGCCACACAGGAGTCTATCCAGCACACTGCTCACACTCTCCCACTTGTGCTCCTGGAGCCCCCTCAAAATGAACCTCAGCCGTGAATCCGCCTACTTGCTCTGACACATGCCCCTCCCACGATGAGTATCACGGCCGTCCCTTCTGTGACCCTCCCTTCCTGCCGGGTATCTGGACACATGGACGCTGAAGAGCAGCCACAGTCAAATCGCAGCTTCTTCCTGCCCTCACCAACCTGAGCTTAAAGATCCAGTGGTTGAGCAGAGGGTGCAGCAAGGGTGCTTGGATCCAAGCACCAGTTTCCATGTGGGGCATTCGAGGGCACGTCAACACACCATCAGCAAGATGTGCAGAAACCAGGGGAGGTCAGGTGATCTGCTCTGCTGCTCCTGGTCTTATTCACTTGAGAAGGGGTCTCTCCCGGAAACTAGAGCTAGAGCTAGCCTGGGAGCCAGCGAGCCCCAACCGTCCTCCTGTCTGTCTCACTTCTAGTGCTGGGGTTACAAGCATCTTTGAAGCCACTCCCGACTTTTTACACAGATGTTGGGGGGTTTGAACTTCTGTATAGGACTGTCGTACATGGATAGACACCATCTTCCCAAGCTTGGCTGTGCCTAGGATCCTCCCAGATGAGCTTGTAATTGTCATGCCCCACAAGAAAGGAGGGACGGGGAGAGTCACAGAACCCTTGCCTAGGTGCCCAACCATACCTCCCAACTGAACAGTGGGCCCCAGCTGCATGTAGCATGGGAAGGGCTGAGTATAGAGGCGGGAAGGCCTAGCTCTGGGCATTCTATGTGCTATGGGGAAGTCACCATCTGAACTGGGATGAAAATTTTCCAGTGAGGCTTTAGGAGGGGAGCACCCACACTCCCATAAGTAAACCCTCACCACTGCTCTGCAAATAAGCCCAATGAACTCACTGGTTTCCCACACTGCAATCTGGTGAAATTGTACCTCAGTTTGTTGTTGGGACCAGGGAAGAGGGGGCAGATACTGCTTACACCCTCCAGAAGGAATTTTAGGTGGAACTTGGGTCGCTGTGCACAGCAAGTACTCTTGCCCACCGAGCCATCTCTGTAGCCCTGTTTCCCCTCTCTAATGCGGTTCCAGTGGTGCTGACATCTTTAACCGAGCTGTGTGGGAGAAGGAACCCACATCCTATCATTACAAGTATGGCAGGCATCTCCCACATAGTCTCATTTGCTATTGCAACATTGCTGGCTGAAAAGCAAGGACAATCTCTCTTCCAGCATCAAGAAATCCAGTGACCGTTATAGAAACAGCAGAAATCAGCAGCAGGCCTGGGAAGAACTCCAAGGCCCCCACCTGCAGGCCTTATATCTGTTGTTTACCCTAGACCTTGCCATCTATTTGTTTTTGAGACAGGGTCTCCCAGTAGCCCCAGCTGTCCTGGAATTCACTGTGTAGACCAGGCTGGCCTGGAGCTCACAGAGATCCACCTACCTCTGTTTCCCAAGTGCTGGTATTAAAGGCGTGAGCCACCATGCCTGGCGACCTTGCCACCTTTGAAGACAGCAAGGGACTTTATAAACGTCAAGCGCCTTGTACCTTCTGGAAAATGGGCAGTTGCTCTCCTCTACCTAGGAAAGCTGCTGTGTTTGCTGGGGAAGGATGCTCCCAGTTGGGTTGTGTATCCACCTCGGATGCTAGTGGAGAAAGTGTGCCTGGCCTGCTGTGAGCAGGTGACCATCACGCACCTCAGTCAAGCCCTTGACTGCACAACTCTGAGGCCTTTCGCAGCCATGGGACTCTGAAAGGATGCATTACTTCTTCAAGCTGAGATCTAGGGAGGCCCCATGTGGGCTGTTTTGTCTTCTCGTCCCCCTCATATACTTAGGGCTAAGTCTGACTCCACACTGTGTGTTTTTAATGGGCTCTACGCTGTCTCCATTAGTGAAGAGATGAATTATTGAGCGCTTTCTAGCTGTTGGTGCCCAGGCCTTGTTCTATGAAGTGGAGATGCCACAGGGAGAAGAACTGAGCCGAGGTGAGTAAACAGTGAAGATAGTTTGGGGCGCCATCAGGGCTCTGAAGGAGACCTGCAGCTGCCCCTTGCAGATGTGCTGCTGAGCTGTGCCTGTAGGAAAAGGCCTGTCTGGAGAGCCAGAAAGAAGAGAAAGAAGCCTCCTATGACTTGGAGGAAACATGGAAAATATAGAAAAGACCAGGGATACCAGCCCCAAGGCCAGCAAAGCCCAGGCAAATGACAGAGGAAAGGTCAGCCAGATAACAGAGGGGACGGGAGTGCGGCACAGGGGCCACCCTCTGTCCCTTTTTTACCAAAGCTATCCAGAGAGACCAGATCTGATTTTCTCTACAGAGCACTTGCAAGTGGATGTGCTGGGTCTACAGGGCCATGAGCAGAAGCTGGGGTACAAGGAGGAGTCCAGGGTGGGGTCACAGCCCAGATCTGGGAGTGGGGTGTGCAGAGAACAGCCATGGGAAATGCTATTTAGGGAGTGGCAGGGGAGCCCAGGCATGATGCAGGGCAGACAATCAGCCCTGTGAAGACCACACAGATCAACATGGAAGAGGCATGTTCAGCCCCACCCCGTGCTCTGCCTGGAGGGGATGTCGAGGATTGTGCATAGCTGGAGTTCTAACAGAAGGAGAAGTGAGGCAGGTGCTGGGGTTCACCAGGGGCAGCGGAGGGAAAGCTAGGTGAGAGGGGCTGGAAGTGACAGTGTGGGGGGGGGTGGCAGAGAAGGGGACACGTGGCTGAGTGATTAGAAGTCTCACAGATAGGATGACTGTTGGTAGGGGGCTAAAACCCTTGAGCTCTAAGGACAAAGGTCGCCGCTGACATGTGTTTGCACTAGAAGCTTCAGAAGCGGACGGTGTTTGGCTGTAAGGGGTTTAGTGTCTGGCCACGTGATACATGCCTGAACAGCTGGAACAGAGAGGGCAAAGGAAAGATGAGCCAAGGAAACAAGGATAGGGATGTCCCCACAGGTGCTGGAAACCTGTGGCTCACTTGGTGTCCCCTATGAGGCCGAGTGTAGGACACAAACAAGAACAGCCAGGGAACTGCAGGGAAGCTAGTCTGACCACCATCCTGGCTTCTGACACTAGCAGAGTCCCAGAAGCACAGGGGAGAGGCCCAGATGCCATGTGGAGAGCGGTCCAGGGCACAGCCAGGCCACCTTCCAGGAGCACATGGAAGGGAGCAGGGTTCTCCCCCTGCCCACCCAGAGGAAGGGCGAACAGGAAAGGCCTGCCCCCAAGACCCTGAAACTCAGTTTGGGATGGGACCGAGAGAAGGAAATGTTGAAGAAACAGGAATCTTCAGAATTCACTAATTGTCATCAGAAACCACGAGAAATGTGTGTCCAGTTTAAAGCTCCTAAGGCCCTGCTGACCCGTCACTTTAAGCTGGGAGCACATTTTTTGGTTTATGGTAGCACGGATCATTAAGCTTGAAATATAAAAATATGGGCTGGGTTGTACCTCAGTTGGTAGAGTGCTTGCCCAGCATATTCAATGCCCTGGGTTTGATCCCAGCACTGTATAAACTAGGCATGGTGATGTGTGCCCCACTCTGGAAGTGGAGGCAGGGGGATTCAAAGTTCACGGTTATTCTTGGCTATTTAGTGAGTTAGAGCTAGCTTGTACTGCTTGAGAGCCTGTCTTTAAAGTGGGGGAGGCTGCTGGAGAGATGGCTCAGTGATGAAGAATGCTTGCTTTGCTTGCAGAGGACCTGGGTTTGCTTCCCAGCCCCCACATCAAGCAGCTTACAACTGTCTGGAACTCTAGTTCCAGGGATCGGATGCCCTCTTCTGGCCTCTGTGGGTACTCACATGCGTATGCACATATTTACACACAGGCACACACCACACACCACACACACAGACATACACAGACACACAGACACACACACATATATATATATATATATATATATTCCTCTTAACAGAGAGAGGGGCACTGCACAGGGTACCAAAGGATATGATTCTCCCAGGTCAATCAAGGCTTTTCCAAGGGTGGATTTGTTAAAAGTACCTGGGAAATTTAGCAGCAGAGCTGTCAAGCATGTTTGCCTTGGCAAGGGTGAGTCCTAGGTCAGGTCCCAGCTCCCTGCCTCCTCCTGAGACTGTCCTTGGGTTTCCATTGCAGTTTCAGACTTTCCTTGTTGGAGGGTATCATGCACGCCACACAAGCGCGTGCGGACACACACACACATGTGTGGGGACACACACACACATGCACGTTCTACCACTATGCAATTACCTAACAAATTCTCAGAAAACAGCTGCTGAAGGTGGGGAGAGAACATTTGTAGAGCTGTGAGGACTCCAAGCCACGAGGAAAGCCTGTCAGAGCCCATGTCCCAATTTTGCACAGAGGAGCTGACAAATAGAGTCGTTCAGTGACTCACTCTTTAAGGCTGGGATGCACAGGGGTCAAAGCCAAGTCTGTTGACATAAAGCTCAAGTCCTTTCCCAGGAAGCTCGCTGCTCACTGTCAAGCAGGGCAGAGGTGTTTCTGGAGCATTAGTCAGTACCCTAGACATTCGTCAACTCCGAGGGGAATCCATGACACCATTCTAGTACCCAACCTCCAACAGTTCATTCATTCTTTCTTCTCTTTGTCCAACAAACACTTACTGCCGGCAGCACAGAGCTGGGACCTGGGGCCACAGAGCAAGGAATGCAGCAGCTGAGGTTCAACAGGGAGGCTCACAGGGCAAACAACTGCAAGACCAAGTGTGGGTGGCTGGCCTATGGAGACCCTCTCCCAAAGCCGAAGCCACGGGGAGGGGAGAGTGCCAGACAGAACCTGATGCTTAATAAGGTTGTTGCTCACAGCCACACAGCCACGGCCCAATAGAATGCTCCTCAGCTGTTTAGGATGTCTGCTGGCTAATGTCTGCGGGATAGTTGATGTGAACCCCTGTGCTCTGAGGCATCTCAGTATTCTGAGTCCTCCTGTCCAGTTCGGCCAGTCCACTCTCCACCTTCCTCCCCCGCTCTGTGTCTAGGGTGCTGCCCTTGTGGCCTATGCCTATGGTCACCCTGAGTTCTAGCTTGTGGTCTGTTGAACCATTAGAAGCTGCAGCAGGGGCTGGGTTGGGAGAAGATGGTGAAGTTGGGAATGTGGCTCCCACATGCTGTCCCTGTGGGTGGCTCTGTCCTGACCCAGTCCTTCACTAGCCTTCCTTCACTTTGCTCAGACCATAGAGTGAAAGCATCTTGTTGTCACAAACCCCAGGCCCTACCCTGCCCTCCCTACCCCCTGCCCTCAACCGCTGTAAACAGTTCATCATTGATCTTTCCTCAAATTACCTAAATGACCTAAATTGTGGGTGCTAGCTGTCCCCTCCTGGGACCCTGATGAAGCCACATCTGGTTTGAGGTCTGAGCTCATTTTCGTTGTCCTCTTCTGTGTCCTGGTAGCTCTCTATAATAACCACTTTGGCAGTGAGCAGTCAGTGCATGACTACTCATTTTCTCTAAAATCCCCCCCAAATCACAGGGTGGCCCAACACCCACATTTATGCCAAGTGCCCATAACTGACTGGGCTGAAGGCCAAAGGCCAGCTGGGCCAACTAGATGCCCTATCCTGGAACGCCCCGTGGGACTGCAGATCCCTGTCAGCTCAGACCCGTCAATGTCCTACACACGAAGAAATGCAGCTTGGCCCAGGGATGAGGGGAGAGTCTAACCAAGAACTCCTCCTCAAGGCCTGCCTGAGCTGGTGTCTTGGCTGCCTTCGAGGTCCTAGACACCCAGTGCTAGGGCCTTGTCATCCCCCACCCCAGACCTTTAGCACAGTTTAGTTAACTTCCACTACTCGTAACCAAATGACTCCCGAACAATTTGAATACTGATTTTTTTTTTTTTGAGACAGGGTCTTTCTGTAACCCCATCTATCCTGGAGCTCACTATGAGACCAAGTTGACCTCGATCTCACAGAGTGCAGGAATTAAATCTGTGTCCCACCACACCCAGGTCAAATATTGAATTTCAATTATTTTCATAGGTAGAAAATACAATTGTTAACAAATATTATATTTATTATTTTTATTTTATGTGTCTGAGCGTATGTAAGTGTACCCATGTTGTGCAATGCCCAAGCAGGTCAGAGGAGGGTGTCAGATCCCCTGGAACTGGAGTTACAGATGGTTTTTAGTCACCATGGAAGTGCTGGGGACCAAACCCAGGTCTTCTGCAAGAGCAGCCAGTGCTCTTAACTGCTGAGCTATCTCTCCAGATTTAAACATCTTAAAACTTCATAATTTGGAATGATTATATAGACTCACTGTAGGTACCAAAAATAGTACAGAGTCTTGGTCCTATACACTCTGATTCTCTCGATTCTGACATCCTAGCCTGTCCCTAAAGTACAGCATTGAAACCAGGAAACAGGGCTGGGCAGAACTGTCAGTAAAGTGCTTGCTGAATGTGGGGATGTGCGCTCTCTTCACTGCACCCCCGTGAGAGCTGGGTGTGGTGCTGCACACTTGCCATCAAGCTCTGGGGAGGTGGAGGCAGGCAGATTCCTGGGGCTCAAGGGCCATCCAGCCTGGCTTAATTGGTGAGCCCCAGGTCCCAGTGTGAGAACTGTCTCAAAACAAAGATGTTTTGAGGAACGACACTTAGGTTGACTTGCAAGGAAGAACACCTGAGGTTGACTTCTGGAGAGAGAATAGAAGAGGAGAGAGAGAAAGAGAGAGAGAGAGAGAGAGAGAGAGAGAGAGAGAGAGAGAGAGAGATGATATTGCTGCAGCATTGTTGATTAGACTAGTGACACTTGCTGGGTTCTTACCACTCTTCAAACCTGCATTCCTGTGCATGGGACAAGTGCTGTTTGTCTAATTCTACACAATTTTATGCAAGAAATAGATTATAACTGTATCTGCCGTCTCACTCAAGGCACAGATCATCCAAGTGTGAGGAAAGAGCTGCCTCGAGCCCATTCCGGGTTGTACCCACCCTGCCGTATGGCTCCTGTTTAGACTTCCTGCGTATGTCCTGTCTGCCCACATCCTTACAGATACAGCACACATGCACCAACAGCTTCTGTGCTTCCCTCACCCACTGGGATGTAATGTTTGCTCAAATTGGAGTCCCAGGACCTCATCAATAATAAGTAACAGTGGTAGAAGCTACCCTGGACTAGATCCATTCATGACATTAACTGTCACACCACCATCCTGTGTAACCTTGGAAACCACCTGTGTGCAGGGCATTCCCAGCCTCTTTTGGCCCAGGAACTTCCTCAACAGGTGTATGGTTGGCTTTATGAAGCAGAAGGTCAGAGCAGACTGAGAAGACTGCAGGCTCCCTGTCAGCACCCAGTGCTGAGCGCAGCCTTCCTGCGACTCCTGTTGTGCCTCAGTTTACACGTTCTGGAAGCCCAAATCCTCAGCGTCTCCCTGGTTTCATCTGCTGTGTTTCTCCATCTGTCCCAAGCAGGGAGCCTCTTTCTGGTTCCCATTTCTCTGAGCACAACGCAACCCCAGGGCAAGCTGGCACAGAATGGTCTGTGAGCCCCAGTTCAGGCCGGGCTCTTAGCTTTCTGCAGCCGTTTAGTAGCTTCTTGCCCCCACTTAGGGACATCCTGGGTTCTGTCCCACCAGGCAGACAGAGTTAAGAACTGAGTTTGAAGTCTGAGCTGATTTTCAATTGGAATCTTGGCAACATTCCAGTCACTTCCCAGCTGTGTGGCCCCACACAGGTGCTCCCACATGTACACGGAGCTTCAGAGTCCATGCCCCTGTGAGCCCTGAGCTCCACATCAGGAATGGCCTGGGACTAATTTTTCTGGCAGAAAGCAGAGGACGTGATACCAGTTTCAGTCTTAGGGACACCTGTTGGCTTCCACTTCCCTGTTTGGGGCAGTCCTGCGCTTCCTGGAAGCAGGTCAGCTGCTCTGTTGGTACCCTAGGCAAGGCACATGGAGGCGGGGGAGCCTAAAACACCGGCTGAGTCTAGTCTACCAACAATCAAAGAGCCAAATCGCCACTGCTCAAAGCCACCGAGGTGTGGGTGGGATGAGGCAGCAATAGAAACTCAAGACCGTGCTAAGTGGGTGGGCAAGTGTGAGCAGTGCTTCTCATGATGCTCAGCCCCAGACACAAGTTCAATATGTAGAAGCTTCTTGAGTATCTTTTTTTTTTATTTTTTTTATTTTTTTATTTCTGTATGTGTATGAATGTACTGTCTGCATGCAAGTCTGTGCCCCCGTGTCGTGCAATGCCGCGGAGGTCAGAAGAGGGTCTCGGATTCCCCTGGAACTGGAGTTCTCCTGGAATTGGAGTTTCAGACGGTTCTCGGCCGCCGTGTGGGTGCTGGGGATCGAACCCGGGTCCTCTGTAAGAGCGGTCGGCGCTCTTAACCGCTAGGCCATCTCTCCAGCCCGAAGCTTCTTATTTGAAGCTTCTTATTTGACCTCATCAAAATGCCGGCTGTGCCAAGAACTCCTTTGAGGCTGATCTCTTGAACTGCTGTTTTTGCATAACAGTCTTCAGTAATGTGAATTACCAACCACCTGAAAGGAGGTCATTTCTGCTCTTCACATTGGGGATATTAGGTCAAGGACTTGCAGGGCCCCGGGGCTGACCCCACGGCCGACCCCACGGCCGACCCCACGGCCACCACATCAGTGCTGACCCGGCAGCTCTGTTACCTCTGCTAAGCCAGTGCGGGGTTCCCCCTGTGGCTCTGAGCCCTGAGCAGAGGAGTTGGTTCATTTTCGTTGTCAGCTGGACTGGATTTAGAGTCACCATGGAAACACTCCTCAGGGTGTATCTATGAGAGTGTTTCCAGAAGGCTTTAACCAAAGAGGGAAGACTCATCAAGAACATGGGTAGCACCATCCCATGAGCTGAGTGATTCAGTCCCAGACCGAACAAAAAGGAGAAAGTAGCTGAGCGCTAGCGTTTATCTCTCTCTGCTTCCTGTCTGGACACGTGACCATCTCTGCTTCCTGTCTGGACACGTGACCAGCCGCTTCCTGCTCCTGCCAGCCATGTTTTCCCCTCCGACATGGTCTGTTCACTCAAACTCTGAATCAAAATAAAACTTCTCCTTCTTTAAGTTGCTTTTGTCAGATGTTTTATCAAAGTGGTAAGACAAATAATTAATGCAGAAGCTCACTGTCTCTTGTGAGACGTGTGTCCCTCCCCATGGGACATGGGAAGACTCAGCTTCTCTCACCTGTGCTGAGGACGATCCCTATGTTCACAAAGCCCTTTCCTCTCTATGAGGGGAGCCTTCTGACAGAGCTTTTGATCTGTCCTGGGAATGTCACCCTTGAAATCACACAAGTTCGTTCTCAGGGCTCCCTGAATTTCTTCAAAGCATGCTCACTCTGGAACCATGAGCTAATCACTAATTTTAGCATTTAGTTCCTGTTCCTGAACCTGACGATGTGAAATCAGAGATCCCGCACAGGTAGATTTCAATATTGACCTCCGTGCTGACTTCCCGAGAACTGGAGTTTTTTTTTTTTTTTTTTTGTCTTTTCGAGATAGGGTCTCCCTGTAGTCCCAGCTGTCCTGGAACTCTCTCTGTAGACCAGGCTGGCCTTGAACTCACAAAGATCCGCCTGCCTCTGCCTCCCGAGTGCTAGGATTAAAGGCGTGCGCCACCACGCCCGGCGAGAACTGGAGTTTTATGACTATAAAACATTCCAGGAAAGCCGGGCATGGTGGTACAGGCCTTTAATCCCAGCACTCCAGAGGCTGAAGCAGGTGGATGTCTGTGACTTCAAGGCCAGCCTGGTCTACATAGTGAATTCCAGGACAGCTGGGGCTGCAGGGAGACCTTGTCTCAAAAGGACAAAAAAAAAAATCCCGATATAACTGACCTTTCAAATTACTTGCTGGCAGGATTTGGTTAAACAGATGTGTACTGAATCTAAAGCGCCAGCAAAACTTTACACTAGCAGTGACGTTTTGTGCTAAGATGAAAAGACATTCTCCAAATGCTAAAGCAGATTACGTTTTAAGCCGCATCTAAGACTGCACCACTGTCCTTGCTATTAGTCCCTTCTACCACAGGACCTTGTCCCTAACATTAAATCATTGTAGCTCTAGAGCACAGTAAGGCTGAATTTGTGAAATTCTTTCCCCTGTTGAGTCAGTGCAAGGATTTCAAACTTTAATTAAAGCACCTTGAATTTGTGATTTTATTTGTTTTATTGTTTTGTTTTGTTTTTGTTTCTTCACTTGTTTTTGGTCTTTTGGAGTCAGGGTCTCCCTGTAGCCTGAGCTGGTGTGGAACTCACTCTATAGACCAGGTTAGCCTCAATCTCACAGAAGTCCACTTGCCTCTGCCTGAGTGCCCTGATATTAAAGGCATTAAAGTCCACTTGCCTCCATGCCCAGCTGGATTTGTGTTTTTAGACAGCTTTTATAATAAACACAGGGATTCACTATTGGAATGTATTTATATACCAGGACATGTGGTAGCTATCAGGAGACGTGGGCATGTGGGGAACTGGGGGGGTGAGAAGGGGCCATTTCAGTGCCCACCCAGCCACGCCGCTGAGTAGCTGCCAAGTAGAATGTGGGCGCCACCCTGGAGCCTATCAGGTGAAGGGAGGTAGTAGAGGAAACCCAGCATCCTGGGATTCCTCTGTATGGGCTAAAGCACAAACAGCCTCCTCACCCTTCCTAGGGAGCCCTCATCATCTGGCGGCAGCAGCTGTTAGGTAAGAGGATTCCGATGGGCCAGCAGCAGAGAGTGAAGGCCTAAGCGCTTCCTCCTCAAGGTCCCTGGGGATCGTCTGCAGAACCGCGCTGTCTTCCAACTGTGGTTCATCACGGCTGCCAGAGCATCTTACCACAGTGATGCAGGTGCAGAGATGTCTCAGGTTCAGTGAAAGACAGAGCCCACCTGCTCTCGATGTCCATTCACCCTTCAAAGTGTGCTGAGGGGCAGGACCACAGCCTGTGGGGTACCAAGATGGTGATTTACTTGAAATCACATGCCTTTGGGGGGCACACGAGAGACACAGGCTAGAGAGAACAAAGGACCAAACCGCTGGCGTGGTGACTGCAGGAAGCCCACAGACAGGGTGGAGCCTGAGAAGCACAGATGAGCTGGGTTTGGCTGGGTAGGAGTATGGCAGGCCCAGCGGGCACAGAGTGAGTTATATGGCAGTCGGCTCAGGGACTGGGGGCCGCTCCCAGCAACTGTAGAGACCACGCGAGTGGATGATGGAGCAGAGCTGGGGTGGGGCTCATGGAGGCTGGAATAGACTAGAAGGGTTCCTGTACCATTGATATAATACCATTTAGCTCTTTAACCTACCAGTGGAAGGGAGTTGATGCTGGATCTGGGTGGTGATGTTGCCTGCTGCCCCACGTGGAAGATGGCAGGGACGGGGACAGCCAATCCCCCAGTCTCCCACACTGGCTTGGGCAACGGAGCTGTAGTTCAGAATTCCATAGAGTTTCATGACTCCTCCTGTCTTAACAGAAAAAATGGCAAACATTAAGAATAGTCTAGGTTGGCTTTGAAAAAAAAAAAGTCAAAAATACTTGGGGACGGTGGGAGGGGGAGAATAGTCTAGATTAATTTGGGTCTCATGGAAGAACACAGGAAGAATCAACTGAAGAAGGAAGCCAATTTAGCTGGTACCTGTTAAGTTCCTCACGCTGGATAGCAACAATGTATAAAAGTGAACAGACTGGTGTGGTGGCACACGCCTTTAATCCTAGCACTTGGGAGGCAGAGGCAGGCAGATCTTTGTGAGTTCAAGGCCAGCCTGGTCTACAGAGTGAGTTCCAGGACAGCTGAGGCTACAGGGAGACCCTGTCTGGAAAAGACCAAAAAAAAAAAAAAAAAAAAAAAAAAAAAAAAAAAAGTGAACAGACTGAAATGGCAGGCTGCATCATTAGCATAGACACCAGTGGTAGGGATGAATGGGAAAGACTCAAGGGGGAGTAGCTAGAAAAAAAGATGACAGGCACCTATAGATCCCCTCTTTGCTCACAGTAGACATTGCTAATCCGTCACAGCACGTTCTCTCAGAACCCAGTGCCGTCAAAAAGCAAAGCATGTTAAGTAGAGCTGGTGAACTGCTCAAATGTTGCAGGAAGATCCACAGAGTGAAATCCAAAGCAGGCTCATGGGTTGAAACTTTGGAAGTCATCGATAGATTTTCACCTTCTCTTTCAGAAAAGTGTGTGTGTGTGTGTGTGTGTGTGTGTGTGTGTGTGTGTAGGCCAGAGGTTGATGTCAGGTGTCTTTCTCAATCACTGGCCTCACTTTTCAGACAGGTTCTCTCCTTTAATCTGCAGTTCACTGATTTGTTTCTTCTGCAGGGCTGGGATTTTAGACACACACCACTTTGTTTGGCTTTTGCTTGTGTGCTGGGGATGAAACTCAGGTCCTTGTGTTTGCTCAGCAAACATTTTATCAACTGAGCCATTTCTCTGGCCCCTAGAAACCACTTTTCTTTTGTTTTATATAATATCTCTCTACTTTTATAAATGTAAACATGAGAAATTTGAAATTACTGAATAACACAAAGTAAATGTCACCTATAATTTACCAATGTTGGTAGTATTGGACACATTTCTTTCTTCTCCTTTATCCTAGGTGTCTGTACATATACACTACTGCATTACTATAGTCATATCAAAACCACAAGCTGAATTTTCTTTTTTTTTAATCTTTTTTAAAATTTATTTTATTTATTTATTTATGTGTATGAATGGACTGTCTGCATGTAGGTTTGTGCACCCATGTCCTGCAATGCCACGGAGGTCAGAAGAGGATGTCGGATTCCCCTGGAACTGGAGTTCTCCTGGAATTGGAGTTACAGATGGTTCTCAGCCGCCATGTGGGTGCTAGGGATCGAACCCAGGTCCTCTGCAAGAGCAGTCGGTGCTCCTAACCTTTAGGCCATCTCTCCAGCCCACAAGCTGCATTTTCAATTAGCATGCCATTTCTGGTCCTGCCTTTTTGCTCATTACTGAACACATAGACAGTTTCCCTATTAAAATAATGGCTATAAGAAATAGTTTTAAGGAGCTAGTCAAATGGCTCAGTGGTTAAGAGCATTGGCTGCTCTTGCAGAGGACCTGGGTTTGGTTCCCAGCACCCATGAAGTGGGTAAAAACCATCTGTAACTCCAGTTCCAGGGGATCCGACACCCTTTTCTGACCTCCTGAGGCATTGTACAACACAGGTGCACCTACCTACATGCAGGCAATACTCTCACACACATAAAATAAAAATAATAAATAAAATATATTTAAAAGAAGTTTTAAAGCATAATCATGGGGCTGGAGAGATAGCCTAGTGGTTAAGAGCACCGACTGCTCTTGCAGAGGACCCAGGTTCGATCCCCAGCACCCACATGGCGGCTAAGAACCATCTGTAACTCCAGTTCCAGGAGAGCTCCAGTTCCTGGGGAATCCGACACCCTCTTCTGACCTCCGCAGCATTGCATGACACGGGTGCACGAACCTGCATGCAGACAGTACATTCATACACATACCAAAATAAATAAAATTAAAGCATAATCATTTAAATTTGAAGATTTAATTATATTTTATGTGTCTGAGTCTTTTGCCTTGCTTGTATGTGTGTGTACCATATATGTTCCCAGCACCAAGGAGGCCAGAAGAGGGTCTCCAGTCCCTGGGAACTGGTTTTGCAGGCAGTTGTTATTTGCCATGTGGGTTCTAGGAACCAAACCTGGTCCTCTGCAAGAGCAGAAAGTGCTCTTACTTAAGCATGGAGCCCTTTCTCCAGTCCCTTCCATGTTTACTTAAGATTGATTTCTAGAAGTGATCAAAATACCAAAGCAGTTTTGTCTCCTGATGTAATAAAATGCATTTCAGAAACATTATGCAAATTGACACTCCCACCAACAGAGTATGTTAAATGACTGCCCAGTTTTAAACTATGCTGTTGGTTTTTTCTCAGACTGAGACAGATCTTTATATCATTTTACATAAACACATTAAGATAATTAATATGTTTATCAATATACACAGGCCTAAACATATATTTGTGTCTATACTCATGTGTACACACATGCACTCATGCTAATATTTTGGGCCAAATAACTTTAGTATTGTAACAGACACACTTGTGATCCTAGTGCTGAGAAGCAGAGGCAGGGGGATAGTGAGGTCAAAGTCATCTTTGGGTATATAATTAATTAAAGTCCAGCCTGGGGTATATGAGATCCTATCACAAAACACACAAAAGAGATTCTTCTTTCCTAAGTGCAATGGACTTTTTAAAAAATTATTCTTTCCACAAGATAGTAATAATGAAATGAAGTCCTTTCTCTTCTGCTTAAGGCAAGGGAAAAAGGAAACCCATATTTATAAAGCAAATTATGGACTCGCTATAGTGTGGTTTTTAAAAAGTGACTCAATGAATGAGATGCTCTACCCGTACTGATTTCATCCTTAGAGCAACTACCCCATTATATAAGTAATATTAGCCAATTTTATCAAGGAAGGAAACGTGGTTAATGATGTTAATTCATTTCCCCAGGCCATGGAGTTAGTAGGTCATAGAACCAGAATCCGCATCTACTTCTGTCTTAATTGAAAGTCTGCGTTTTCCTTCCTGTGAACTGCATTACAGAGAGAGGGAGAGGGAAAGGGGCAAAAGGACAGGGAGATGGAGGGGGAGGTGTAGGAAAAGGGGGGTCTTGGGCCTTTGCTAGGATGATTTGGAAGGGGAGCCTGCTGCTTTAGAAGGCTCCTTCCTGACGTTCTGTTGAGTAGGTCTTAGACAAAGATCTGCAGTCCTCACAAGAAAGTCCCTCTCGTGGGTGTCCAAGCAGTGCCCTTTGGATACCAGCTTGACATATTCATAGAAAACTGGGCCCCAGAAACATATTTCTGAGAATTCTCCTCTCTCCTCATGATACTACATATGTGAGCCCCAGAACAAAAGGAGAAACCGAGCTGGTATCGACCTCAAATTTTTGTCTCCACTGGTTAGCTTTCATGGTACTGGAAGGTGCCACGAATGCTACTGGACGAGAAAAGTAATCATCGACCTTGCCCAGCTGGGAACCCTGTAAGCTGCAATGACAACTGACCTGGCAAGATATGCCACTGACGCAGTAGTGGGACAGGTGGTATGGGAGTAACCACTCTCTGCTTGGAGTTAAGGCCCATATCTGGCACTGCTATCAGGGCCAAGAACCTGTGGCCATAGGGGAGAAGCTACATCATTAAAGGAACACAGGATGAAGCCATGACTTACTGTTACACCTATCGAACACTGCATCTCTCAGCTCTCACCAGAGAAGCTTCTTACTGCAGGTGGTGATTAACATGGAGATCCACAAATGGTGGACAAGCAGAAAATAAGAGACCATGAAATGCTTGGGCCTACATGGGACATCTATATCACAGCCTTGTCTCTCACGGCCCAGGCATCTTTGTGGAAGAAGGGGGTAGGAAGATTGTAAGAGCCAGAGGCAGCGGAAGAATACGAGGAAACTGTTTTCTGGACACAACTGGGCAGGGGCACAGGTGAACCCACAGCACCTGTGACATCATGCACAAGACCTGTGCAAGCTCTAGCCAGACAAAAACCCAGCACAGCATGGAGCCAAGGAGGTTGACCAGGCTGCGGGGGATGGACATACACCCAAAGTCTTTGGGGAACACAAATTAGACCCAATACACCTTTAAAAAAATAACATGAGGATTCTGGTCAATTCTGGCTGTTTCCTTTCATGGGCTGACAGTTTGTTCAGGAGTAACCTTTCGATCCTACTAATGAAGCACAAGCAATTAGATATATAGGTATTTAAGCAGCACTAATAGTTATGGTAGGTTACTTTGGCATAGACACATATGTTTGGATGATATGTTAATTCATGAATTATATTTTTACCCCCGATAAATATAACAGGGTCTTACTGTGGCTTATGACATCTCCTAACCTGTAGAGGATGTAGGCTTGTGGCATCAGCCATGGGTTATTCCTCCAAGGAGAGAGCCAACAGCCAATTAGATTTGGGATATACAGGCACATGGCTGCCTCTGCTGCACAGTATTTCCAGGCAGGTGAAGTGTAGCTGGTGCTGATGGTGGAGTCTTGCTTGACTCAGGGAGACCCGTATTTGCTTTATTGGTTTAGTGGCCTTTGGGAACACTCTCTGGCATTCCAGAGGCCATCTGTACCCTTGCATGTGCGGTCTCAATACATCCCTCCCATGTTAACGTCAGGTCTTCGGCAGCAGGGTCTTATCGCCTCTCCTCCTGCAGGTATCCCAACTTAGGGGCAAGGAGCCCTTACCTTTTGTGGGGCCTTGGATCCCCTGGCCAACATCCCCCTGGTAGAACAATCCATTGCTGATGTCAGAGCTCCTGCATTAATATACTTTGCCTAAGTGCATAGCCCAAGGACTTTAGTATTATATTTGGTTCTGAACAGAGTATAATCCTTTTCACAGTTCTTATGTCTATTAGTCAATTAAAGAAGGCATTTTTACCGGTTTTATAAGAGATTACCTCTATAATAGTTGTCTCCAATTTACAGTTGGAAAATGACATCATCATCGTCATATTTCTCCTTGTTCTATGGGGGGGGAGGCAAGAAAGTCATATCAAAACCTTTGTTGCACCTAGAAGGTATAAGTTTCATTAGGACTCATTATAGATAGTTGTTACATGTAGGATCCACAGAAGGGTTCGATGTTTATGGCAATCTTCCAAGTCAACAGCTCCAGAGAGAGAGGACAGTTTTACTTCTCATCCACCTGTGCCCCTTTTCTAAGCCTAGGGAACAATCTGCGGAAGAGGGGGCGTGGTAGAATGTAAAGGCTGCGATTGGGGTGAACGGTGAAACTACAGCGATGTAGTCTGGACACTCATTTGATCAAATTGATTGAACAAACAACCTGTCAACCTCCACTGAATGGTGGGACTGTGGGGGTTTGGGCACAACAGTCTATAGATTGGTTTTGCACGAAGGATGCTTATACTCATGGATTATCACTTATAGCTAAAAAATGAAAAAAAAAATAAACCTGAAAGATGCAGGACAGTTATGGCAGAATACATGATCTGGGATGGGGTGGGGGTGGGGGGGAAGGGAAAGGGAAATATGCCTGATCTGAATTGGAAAATGATGTATAAAATGCACAAACCATCAATAAAAATTAAAAAAAAAAAAACAAAACAAAACAAAAAAAATAACATGAGGGCATGAAGTCAGGAGTGTAGTAAGTCGGGGAGGATCGGAGAGGAGATGGGGAGAGGTTGAATAGGGTCAAATTACACCGTATGAAATTCTCCGAGAATCAATAAAAGCATTTTCACGTGATCGACTTTTGCTCCTCCTCCAACCCTTCCTGTCTCCCACCCCTTCTGTACCTCCTCCAGCCTCCTTTTCTCTCTTTCCTTCCTCCTTTCACTTGTTTTTAGAAGCTTAGGCCTCAGCTCAGAGCTACTGGGAGGTAAGTGCTGGCCTAGCGTGCACAAAGGCCTGGATTTGATAGTCAGCATAAAATAAGCCATATGTTGTACCCCAGGCCCGTGATCCTATTACTAGGGTGAGAGAAGCAGGAGGATAGAGATTCAAGGTCATCCTCAGCTATATAGCCAATTCAAGGTCATCCTCAGCTATATTGCCAGTTCAAGGTCATCCTCAGCTATATAGCCAGTTCAAGGTCATCCTCAGCTATATAGCCAGTTCAAGGCTCATACTGGGATTCACAAGACCCTGTCTCAAAAAAGCCACGTACAATGGACTGGAGAGATTGCTCAGTGGTTGGGAGCACTGGCCACTCTTGCAGAGGACTGGGGTTCAATTTCCAACACCCACATGGTGCCTAACAATCATCTATAACTCCAGTTCCAGGAGAATCCAATGCCGTCCTCTGACCTCCATCAGGCATTACATACATGACACAGTTGCACTTACACACATGTAGTCAATATAATCATACACATAAAATAAAAATAATAAATAAAATATTTGGGAGCTGGAGAGATGGCTCAGTGGTTAAGAACACTGCTCTTACAGAGGACCCGGGTTTGATTCCCAGCACCCACATGGCATCTAAGAACCATCTTTAACTCCAGTTCCAGGGGAATCCGATGCCCTATTCTGACCTCCTCAGCATTGCATGACAGGGGTGCACCAGCCTACATGCAGACAGTACATTCATATACATAAAATAAATAAATAAATAAATAAATAAATAAATAAAAATTAAAAAATAAAAATTAAATAATATATTTGAAAAAACTGTCTTACAAGAGGTCCCAGGTCATTGGGGCACACAGTATATATTTGTGCACACAATATGTAGACTGAAGCCCTGGTTCCCTGCATGCTAGGCAAGTCTCTACCAACCGACCACATCCCCAGCCCTAAACTATGCTTCCTAAGAATATTCTTCAGTTTGTCACTACAGTCTATGATGAATTCTGAATGTCTGGTAAGGGCACAGCCTTCCATACCAGAAGGCCATGGGGAGTGTCCACACCTGCTGTCCCTCACACCCACCCAGCATCGAGGATGCTGCTTATTGAACATTTGGTTGCTGACTTATGCTAGCTCTCCCTCTTGTGGACCACCAGTGAAATAAAACATACCAATTACTTGTAATAAATATGAGAACAAGCATTACAAGCTGCAAGGAATCCATTACTCTGAGTCCTGTGAGTTGAATGCGACCCTTGTTTTTGCTATGAAATATTACAAACATAAAATGCGTGTAGCATGTAATAGAAAAACACGTGTCCACAAACCACCTTTGTCATCTTAACGTTTATTTATTATTCGTTTATTTTTATTTCGCACACAGGAATGGGGTATGTTACAGCACACGTATGGAGGCAGAGGACAGCTTGTGGGAGGCAGACCTCTCCTTCCACCATGCAGGTCCTGGGGATTGAACTTGGGTTGTCAGGCTTGGCTGCAAGCACCTTTTTACCTGCTGAGCCATCTCACAGTCCCCATCTTTACTTTGGATCTCTTACTACACTCTCTTCCCAATGCAAACTTTCTTCTGAATTTGTATTTATTACTCACATATTTATTACACATCTATGTGAATATATGTCAATAGAATATGAGCCATTGTTTAACAGGTTTAGGGTAGTTTTTGTTTCGTTTTGGAGGGGGGGTGTTTGTTGTGTGTTTTGTTTGTTTGTTTGTTTGTTTGTTTTGAGACAGAGTCTCACAACATGGCACTGGCTGGCCTGGAACTGGCTCTGTAAGACTAGGCTGGCCTTGAAGTCACAGATACCTGCCTGCTGTTGTTTCCCGAGAGCTGGGGTTAAAGGCGTGTGCCACCATGCCTGGCTATTTTACAGGTTTTAAATCATATGAAAGAATATTACCACCCTCTGTACACACTCAGAAGAGGGTGTTGGATCCCCTGGAACTGGAGTTGTTAGCTACCATGTGCTGGGAATTGGACTCGGGTCTTCTGCGGGAGCAGACAGTGCTTTTAATGGTTGAGCTATCTCTCCAGTCCTTTTTTAATTTTTATTTATTTTTTTTTATGTGTATGAATGTACTGTCTGCATGTAGGTTTGTGCACCTGTGTCATGCAATCCTGCGAAGTTCAGAAGAGGGCATCGGATTCCCCTGGAACTGGAGTTAAAGACGGTTCTCAGCCGCCATGTGGGTGCTGGGGATCAAACCCGGGTCCTCTGCAAGAGCAGTCGGCACTCTTAACTGCTAGGCCATATCTCCAGCCCTCCTTTTTTAATTTTTAAGTGAGAGAAGAGAAAAAGAGTTAAGTAATGAAAAAAATCAAGAAGCCGATCCACTGTCTCAGCGTCAACTTCTACTTGAATTAAAGATGATGAGTATTGGTCTTACTCCAATGAAGATGCAGACCCATGGCTATGGATGGGCCTTCGTCTTCATTAGACCTGTTCGTGTTTACTTGAAAAGGAAATGGCTTCCAGCCGGGCGTGGTGGCGCACGCCTTTAATCCTAGCACTTGGGAGGCAGAGGCAGGCGGATCTTTGTGAGTTCAAGGCCAGCCTGGTCTACAGAGTGAGTTCCAGGACAGCTGGGACTACAGGGAGACCCTGTTCTGAAAGACCAAAAAAAAAAAAAAAAAAAAAAAAAGGAAAAAATGGCTTCCAAAACATACTAGTCAGAATAAACGAGAAGTGAGAGTTAACCAGTGTCACAGGAAGTCTAGGGGAAGTAAAGCAGGGTTGCCGTGGAAATGAAACCACTTTTCAAAGCTTACTGGAGCAGTCAGTGAAGCAAGCGGCTTTCATATGTGAGCCAAAGGATACAGCTTTGTGCTTTCAGACAATGAAAATGTCATTTAGTATAATGAGAATGTAATTAACATTGGTGAGCTGGAAGAGGACAGGGGTTGCTAACGTCACAGTGCCTCTGTACCTTGAGCAGCAACAGAGGGTCACGGGCCATGGCCTTGCCTTTCTCATCTGAGTCCCCATCTTTGCACCTGACATCGTCCTGCTTAGAGCACCCTTGCTATCCACTCTTCCCATCAGGATTCTTAAGAATTCCTCTTAAGGACTTGGGAAAAAAATTCTTTTTTATAGGAGATGAAATATCCATGACTAGTTAAGTCAAACGAATGTGCCCAAGAAGGAATAAAGATATAATATATAAAACCAGGGACTGATGAATAGCTCAGAGGGATAGAACAGGAGCTCAAGGAGAAACCTATTGCACATGGGGCTCTGTAGGGACAATAAAGGCAACCCTGAAATCGGTGGGAAGGGATGAGCTATCTCTAGTGCCTTAGTGAATGGAGAAACTGCTCGACATTAAAGGACTACCCCAAATGGACTCAATGTGGAACACGATAGGCAAAAACGATAAGTTGGTTGCATTAAATACTGGCTAATTCCTTTGTGAACCAAGTTTAGGGAGGCACCTCTTGAAAACTTCAAAATCACAAACTATAAGAAGACAAGGCAAAATTTATCAACAATTTTTATTATCCCCAAGTTAAAGACTTCTTGTTGACCAAGGGTTCGTAGACAAAGTTGTCAGGGTGGGAGAGAAGGAAAGAAGCTGAATAGCCAAAGCTGACAAAGGACTAGTACCAGAAAACTGAAGGAGTGGTGCAAGAAATCAAAGAAGAGACAGCTATGCAGGCTGCGTGAAGCTCAGGCACAGCACAGCTCAGGGGTCAATCCCTAGAGAAAGAAAGAAAGAAAGAAAGAAAGAAAGAAAGAAAGAAAGAAAGAAAGAAAGAAAGAGAGAGAGAGAGAGAGAGAGAGAGAGAGAGAGGAAGGAAGGAAGGAAGGAAGGAAGAGAGGGTGGAGGGAGGGAGGAAGGAAGGAAGGAGGAAAGAAGAGGAGAGAGAGGTAGATTATTTATTGAAAGTCAATTCACAGGAGAGGCCATCTAAAACCACCAAACCTGAAGAAAAGCTTAAAGTTCCATTAGAAATCAGAGAACTACAAATGAAAACTATGAGTGTCTGAGTTCCCGCTGTAGAAGCATGAATCAAGTCCTGGAGCCTGGCTCAGAACAGGCCATTTAGTGATGGGACAGGAGGGATGGACAGGGGCACTTTCAAAGACATGCCTGTACTCCAGACTGTAGAAAAGAACTGGCCTGTACGTGTTCTTCCTAGCTTGGCACACACACTGTCTATGGTCTGTTTGTTCTGAGTTAGCCCCTTGAGCAGGTCGAGGTCGACACCAGCAGACACTTGACAGCATTTCAAGTCCTGGGCCCAAACATTCACAGAATGAGGAGAGAGTTCAGAGGCGATAGTGAGAGAGCAGGACTTCACAAGACTCAAAAACATGGCTGACCACCTGACCAGAAGGGCAAGACTGAGCTGGACTGCCTCTGCCCACCCCATTTCCTTCCCAGGACATGAGAGGAGAGGACAGATCTCTGGGATTTTAATCCACTGTCTTTCAGATTGCTGTCTCTGTAAGTGAAATGCAGTTTTAAGATTCAATTCCTGGGGCTGAAGAGATAGCTTAGCGGTTAAGAGCACTGACTGCTCTTGCAGAGGATCCGGGTTCCATCCCCAGCACGCACATGGTGGCTGAGAACCGTCTGTAACTCCACTTCCAGGAGAACTCCAGTTCCAGGGGAATCTGAGACCCTCTTCTGACCTCCGCGACATTGCATGACACGGGTGCACAAACCTACATACAGACAGCACATTCATACACATACAAAAAGAAATAAAATTTTTAAAAAAAGATTCAATTCCTGAGCTGGGGATGTGGCTCAGCAGTTAAGAGCATAGGCTACTCTTGCATAAGACTCAAGGTCACTTCCCAGCACCTATGTAGGGTGGCTCACAACCTCCTTCAACACCAGCTCCAGAGACTCTGACATCCTTTTCTGGCCTCCAAAGGTACCTGCACTTAAGTATGCACTACCCACACACAGACACACACACACACACACACACACAGACACACACACACACACACACACGCAACACACCACTTCAAATTTTTTAAAATATTTTTTTATTAAAAGATTAAATTCTGCCAGGTGTAGTGGCATGCACCTTTAATCCTAGCACTTGGGAGGCAGAGGCAGGTGGATCTCTGTAAGTTCAAGGCCAGCCTGGTCTACATAGTGAGTTCCAGGCCAGCTGGGGCTATAGGGAGACTCTGTCTCAAAAAGACAAAAAAATCTTTTTTTTATTAAAATAGTTAATTTTGCTAGATATGGTGTTGCACACCTTTAATCCCAGCACTCAGGAGGGCCTGGTACTAGACATGGTGGTGCACACCTTTAATCCCAGCACTCAGGAGGGCCTGGTACTAGACATGGTGGAACACGCCTTTAATGCCAGCACTCAGGAGGGCCCTGGTACTAGATATGGTGGTGCACACCTTTAATCCCAGCACTCAGGAGGGCCCTAGTATCTCAGACCAGTGGAGCTGCTTGCCCGAAGGTGCTGGGTTCAGTTGAGGACAAGATCTATTATGCTGGGAAGGGGCGGTAAGGCCCAGGACAGACTGACAGATCCCCACTTCCTAGTTCTGGGCTGCTTGAGCGCTTTTCAGTTCTGGTTTTCTGTTTTTCTGTCACTGTGCTGACTTGCCTGGCACTTCTCTGTCCACACCCCGGAACCTTTTTTATCTGAAGCAGCTTAGTCTCCTTTGAGCTCCCTGAGAGACAATAAGCAAAAGGCAAAGAGAATGAGCTGCAGTGGGGTGGGACTTGGAGTTTACAGATATTGGACCAAGGCATTAAAGCTGAAGGGAAGTGATCGAGCCAGGCTGGGTAGCACACCTGCCACCCCAACACTTGGGAGGCTTGAGGCAGGAAGACTACTAATTCAAGGACAGTCTGGGCTTCTGAGTGAGACCCTCTCTCAGAAACTAAAAAATGATCCAAAGCCTTTGTATAGCCAAGCAATCAAGATGACTTCAGACTTGAAATAGCTGCTCATTTAAAGATATACATATATGTGTGTGTTGATCCATTAAAAATTTCATACAATTATTCTGATCATATTCAATCCCCACTCCTTCCCTGACCCCTCCCAAATCCACTTCTTTCTTTCTACCTCCTCTTAACTTTGAGTCCTCTTTTGTTAAAATAACCCACATAGTCCAATTTGTGCTGTGTATACACTCATGTGTCTGTGACCATCCATTCACCGGAGCATGGTCAACCTACCAGGGCCCACATCCTTAAAGAAACTAACCCTCGGGGGATCTCCCAAGACCACCTGAAGCACAGGTAGGAGCTGGGTGCTTCAACCAGGTGGATTATTTGATTTGATTTCATTGTCTTTGGCCCCATTGGCTTGTGTGGCTGTGGGGGCAGAGTTGACCTCCCAGCTGGTATAAAAGGTGGGTTTGTGTGAGTCTGAAGCACAGGTAAACAGCAACTCCCCTCCCACCCCCCCACCCCCAGCCAACTGGGATTGCCGAAGGAGGGTCCAAGTGGATTCTTTGGAGAACCTTCAGAACAGAAAGGGAAGAGTGAGTTAGACTTCCAATAGAAAGCCTAAAGCTTAGAAAAATCAACATTCCATAAGCAAGGAGAAAAACAAATCAATCAAACAAACCACGAAGGCATCTGAAGGAGGCAATCAAAAAAGCCTTCAACACAGTGAAGAGGCATTTGGGATTCACATTGGAATACAGGCAAAGAGAAACCCATATGCCAGGGACACAAAGAAGAGACAACATGGGAAAGGTGCAGGATAATTCCACACCAAGCTCTACCAACCCTGTGGAAGATTCCTACAGTGGGATCCCCATGGGGATGGCCCAGGACACAGATATTAGAAGTACAATTGTGAACATACTTAAAGAAGTCCAAGAGTATAAAGAGCAAATCAAAGATTTAAGAAAAGAGAATGAAAAACACAAGAAGGACCTAGAGAGAGAGAATGACAAACTCCGGAAGTGGAAACTCTGAAAAGATCCCATGATGAAAAAGATAAGGAAACCAACCAGCGAAGCAAAGAGCTACAGGGAGAGATTGAGAAGTTCCAAAAGGAAGTGGAAGTACTAAAGAAATCAGAAGACGAAATGAAAAAGGAAATCACTCATCCAATCAAGAGGAAAGGATGGGAAAAAGCCTCAGAAGCAGAATGGAGGAAGCAGAACAAAGAATATCAGACCTGGAAGATAACACAGAGCAACTAAAAACCTCAAGGAAAGATTATGAAAAATTTTAAAATACACAAAAGTGGAACAACCAAGAACTGTGGGACATTATGAAAAATCAAACCTCTGCATCATAGGAATAGAGGAAGGAGAAGAATCCCAAGAGAATGGTATTGATCAGGTCTTCAACAGAATAATAGATGAAAATTTCCCCAAACTAAAAAAAGACAAACCAATACAAATATAAGAAGCACATAGAACTCCAAGCAGACAAGATCAGAAAAGAAACTCTCCATGCCATATCATAAAATGCTAGACACCCAAAACAAAGACAAAATTCTTAAAGCCACAAAAGAACAACAACAAGTGACCTATAAGGGGAAACCTAACAAAATTACAACTGACTTCTCAGTGCAAACTATGAAAGCAAGAAGAACCTGGAGCAAAGCATTCCCAGTGTTAAAGGACTATAGATGCCAACCCAGGTTACTATACCCAGCAAAAATGTTGATTATAGTTGAAGGAGAGAGAAAAACCTTCCATGACATAAACAAGATGAAAGAATACATGTCCAGAAAACCAACCCTTTAGAGAATACTTGAAGCAATTCAAAGAAGAGAAGAAAGGAGCAACCATCCTCAGGCACCTAGAAAGAGAAATCAACAAAAGCATAACTGCAGAAGTAGAAACCTAGACAAAAACCACAAATGGATAATAAGGTGAAAGGAAGCAACACAAACCTATCAGTCATAACCCTAAATATTAATGGACTAAATTCCCCAATCAAAAGACATAGGCTGGGAAATTAGATTAGGAAACAGAACCCATGGATATGCTGTCTACAAGAAACACATCTTACCTTCAAGGACAGGCACCACCTTAAAGTGAAAAGATGGAAAAAATATTCCAAGCAAATGGTACCAAAAAGAAAGTAGGTGTTGCTATGTTAATATCTGACAAAATAGACTTCAAAGTAAAAGAAATCATAAGAGACAAAGAAGGCCATTACATTTCTATCAAAGGAACAATTCACCAAGAAGATTTTACAATTATGAATATATATGCCCTAAACTCTGGTGCACCAAACTTTATAAAGACAATTCTCCAGGACCACAAGTCACACACTAACCCCAGTACACTCATACTAGGGGACTTCAATACCCCACTGAACCCTTTTGACAGGTCAATAGGACAAAGAATAAACAGAGAGACATCTGAACTGAACGATATGATACACCAAATGGACCTCACAGACATCTACTGAATATTCCACCCTAATACCAGAGAATACACTTTCTACTCAGCACCCCACGGAACATTCTCCAAAATCGGCCACATCCTGGGACGCAGAAGATACCTCCACAAATACAAAAAGATTGAAATAATTTCATGCATTCTATCAGACCACAGTGCAATAAAATTCAATATCAACACCAGGATAAGCCCTACTATCTACAAGAACACATGGAGACTAAACAACACACTCTTGAATAATGAGTGGGTCAAGGAAGAGATAAAGAAAGAAATAAAAGCATTCCTGGAAATGAATGACAATGACAATAAAACACAACAAAACCTATGGGATACTTTAAAAGCAGTCCTAAGAGGGAAGTTTATAGCCCTGTGTGCCTACATTAGAAAAACAGAAAGAGCACAAGTGAATGATCTAACACTACAGCTAAAAGCACTTGAGAGGCAACAACAGATGAACCCTAAATGCAACAGACAGGAAGAAATAACAAAAATCAGAGCAGAAATCAATGAAATAGAAACAAAGAAAACAATACAAAAAAAATCATGAAGCCAAAAGTTGGTTCTTGAAAGAATAAACAAGATAGAGAGACTCTAGCCCGTTAACCAAAGAAAAGAAGGAAAAACTCCAAATCAATAGATCTGTGACGAAAGGGGAAATATCACAACGGAAAGGAAAAGATCGAGAAAATCATACGGGAATCTTCAAAAAACTATATCCTACTACTACCAAGTTTGAAAACCTGGAAGAAATGTATGAATATCTGAAATCCTGGGAATCACAAAAATCAACCAAGAAGAGATTGACAGCTTAAACAAACCCTAATTCAATGAAGAAATTAAAGATGTAGGGCTGGAGAGATGGCCTAGCGGTTAAGAGCGCCGACTGCTCTTACAGAGACCCGGGTTTCGATCCCAGCACCCCAATGGCGGCCGAGAGCCGTCTGAAACTCCAATTCCAGGAGAACCCAAGTTCCAGGGAACCGACACCTCTTCTTCTGACCTCCGGGCATTGCACGACACGGGTGCACAAACTGGCTGCAGACGTACATTCATACACATAAAGAACTAATAAAAAAAAAAAAAAAAAGAATTGAAGAGGTAATAAGAAACCTCCCAACTAAAAAAGCACACAGAAGCCAAGCTGGTGCGCATGCCAAAAATCCTTGCACTGGGGAGGCAAGGCAGGTGATCTTTGTGAGTTTTCAATGCAGCCTGGTCTACAGATGAGTTCCCAGGACAGCTGGGGCTACAAGGAGCACTGTCTCAAAAAGACCAAAAAAAAAAAAAAAAAAAAAGCACAGGCCCAGACGGTTTCACACAGAATTCTATAAAACATTTCAAGAAGACTTACAACCTTATTACTCACAATTGTTTAGAAGGATATACAGAGAATTGTCCCAAATTCCTCTATGAAGCCACCATCATGCTATTATCAAAACCAGGCAAAGATCAACAAAAAGAAGCTATAGACCCATCTCACTAATGAAACAAGATGCCAAAATTCTAAACAGGATACTGGCAAATCACATACAGACCACATCAAGAAAGATCAATCCATCATGACAACTTGGATTCATACCAGAGATGCAGGATGGTTCATGAAAATCAATAAAATATCATCAAGCATTATAATGGACCTAAAAGACCAAAACCACACCATCATCTCAATTGTTGTGGAAAATCCTTGACAAATCCAGCATCCCTTCATGCTTTAAAGTCCTAGAAGAGATTGGATTGACATTCCTCAATGTAATCAAAGCCATATACAGGAACCCACGCCAATACATCCTAAATGGGGAACGACAGAAGCTTCCCTTTAAAAGAGGAACCACAAGCTGCCCCAATCACCACTCCTCTCAATAAGTGCTTGAAACACTTGCAGGCAATAAGGCAGGAAAAGGAAATTAAAGGAGTACTAATTGGAAAAGAGGAGTCAAGCTATCACTTTTTGCTGATAATAAGATTGTCTATTAAGGGATGGTAAAAACTCCACCAGAAAACCTCCTAGAAATGATTAAGACTTCAGTAAAGTGGCAGGATAAACAATTAATCTGAAAATTCAGTAGCCTTTCTTACACCACAACACAAACAACGGAAGAGGAATTCACGGAGACCTTCCCACTTACAATAGCCTCAAAAACAATGAAATACCTATGAACAAACCTAACAAACCAAAGAACAAAGATCTCTACAACAAAAATTAAACCTTGAAGAAAGAAATTGAGAAGAGACTCAGAAGATGGAAAAACCTCCCATGCTCATGGATTGGGAAAATTAACATTGTAAAAATGTCCATTCTACTGAAGCTCTTGTATAGATTTAACGCAATCCCAATCAAATTCCCCAAGAGTTTCTTCATGAGCTTGGAAAAAAAAGTCCTTAAATTCATTTGGAAAAACAAACAACAACAACAAAAAAATACCCAAATAGCCAAAACAACCCTGAGCGAAAAGAGCTACACAGGGGGGATCTCTATACCACACTTCAAACTATACTACAGGGCTATAGCCATAAAAACAGCCTAGTACTGGCACAAAAACAGACCTGTTGACCCATGGAACAAAACCGAAGATCCAAACCTGAGCACATACAATTTCAGCCATCTCATATTTGACAAAGGTGCCAAGAAGACACAATGTAGAAAAGACAGCATCTTCAGCAAGTGGTTTTGGCAAAACTGGATCACCACTTGTAGAAGAATGAAATTAAACCCCTACCTTTCACCCTGTACAAAAGTTAACTCCAGATGGATCAAAGACCTCAACATGAAACCCCAAACTCTGAAGGCGATAGAAGAAAAAGTTGGCAGCAGACTACAAGACATAGGCATAGGAAAAGACTTCCTAAATCAGACAGCAGCTGCGCAAGAATTAAGGTCAACAATTGACAAATGGGACCTCATTAAACTCAAAAGCTTCTGTACATCAAAAGAAACAATCAAGGAAGTGAAGAGAAATCCCACAGAGTTGGAGGAAACCTTCACCACAGAAACATCTGACAAAGCATTGATTTCTAGAATATATAAACTACTCAAAAAACAAAGAAGAAAGAAAACAAATGACCCACTCAATAGATGGAGCAAAGAGCTGAACAGAGACTTCACAAGTGAGGAATTAGAGATGGCTGAGAAACATCTTAAGAAGTGTTCAGCATCATTAATCATTAAGGAAATGCAAATCAAAACAACTTTAGGATACTATCTTACTCCATAAGACTGCTTAGGATCAAGAAAACAAATGATACCAAGTGCTGGAGAGGTTGTGGGGAAAGAGGAACACTCATCCACTGCTGGTGGGAATGTAAATTGGTACAGCCACTATGGAAAGCAGTGTGGAGAACCCTTGGAAGACTTGGAATGAACTTGCCACGTGACCCAGCCAGCCATACCACTCCTGGGCATGTACCCACAAGACTCACCCCACCGCAGAGATACATGCACAGCCATGTTTATTGCAGCTCTCTTCACAATAGCAAGGAGCTGGAACCAACCCAAGTGCCCCTCAACTGATGAGTGAATAGAGAAAATGTGGTACATCTACACAGTTGAGTTCTATGCAGCAGTAAAGAAAGACATCATAAGCTTTGCAGGTAAATGGCTGGAGCTAGAAGATATCATGCTGAGTGAAGTAACACAGTCCCAGAAAAACAAATAACAAATGGTATCACTCATCTGTGGATGCTAGCACCAATTACCTAATTGTATGGCAAACTGAGTAACGTCAATGTGATCTGAAAATAACTGTGCTCTTATATTGTGAATCCCTTAAAATATAATAAATAAAAAAACTTATTTTCCCTTATAAAAAAAAAAGAAACTACCCCTCTACCCTAGAAGCCATCAGTTGTCCACAGCTTCCCCTAGTCCTTCCATGCTGGAATGCTGACCGGCTTGATCTTATCCAGGCCACGTGTAGGCCACCACTGCTGATGTGAGCTCCCGAGTGCAGGACTCCTGACAAAACTCTTCTCTGGTCTCCCCCCCCAACTCTGGCTCACGTAGTCTTGGCACCCTGTCTTCCACAATGGGCCCAGAACCTTGGGGAGGGGGGCATGATATAAATGTCCCATTTGTGGATGAGCACTCAGTCACCTATTATCTATACTTTGATGAGTTATGAGTCTGTTGAACACTGTCCACTGCACAAAGATACTTCTTTGAGGAGGTCTGAGAACTGCTGTAATCTATGGGCATGGAGGTACAGATTTAGATGATGGTTTGATACTATGTCCACTTAGCAAAGTAACAGGAACAGGCTCACCTCTGGGACCTGTGAGCTCCCCAACCATGGGTTCTTGGCCCAATTTACAGTACCATGTATTCATTTCCTCTTGTGGACTGGGTGGGCCTTAAATCCAATCAGAAAACAGTTGATTACCCCCATAACATCTGTACCACTCTTGAATCCAACATGAGTATATCTTGCCACATCAGTCAGCATGGTAGTTCACAAGTGCACAGCTGAGTAAGACTGTTGTGCCTTTCCCCCAGCAGCTTACATAGAACCTCTATAACAGCTAGCCTGCAGGGAGGAAGCTTCCTGGCCAATATCAACTTGATTTCTCTGTGTTCTATGACCATAACTGAGATATTTTACCCCCTTCCTCTTTCTAAGAATGATTCTAGAGTATGTGTTGCACCACACTAAGGATTCAATTTAAATGGTCGAAGGCAAAATACAGAGATTGGGTAGTAAGTACAGAATGGGAGAAAGACGCAGGGTGTGACGGAGAGGAGGGTGTGGGATGGCCTTGTAGACAGTCAGTCTAGACTAGGCCCTAAATGGAATGCTTCCAAGAAGACAGAAAAGAAGGGAAAGGAAGGTGTATTAGTCAGGGTTCTCTAAAGAAACAGAAGCAACAGGATGAATATATATAACTATATACAATTTATTGATTTGCTCACGTGACGGAGCTCAACAGTAGCGCCGAACTGGAGAGGCCGGGAATCAGGGAACTGCTCAGTCCGCCAAGGCTGGATGTCTCAGTAGCCCAGCTAGTGCTGAAGGCCCAACGAATGGGATTCCAGGAGATCTCCAGTCTCATACACGCTGGGATCCAGAAGCGTTGATCACAGCAGCAAGACCAAACTCAACAGATGCGAGAGCGAGAGGCAAGCCGCAGGAGAGAGAAACAAGAGGCCAGCTCCCGCTGCCAGGCCTTAAATACTGCCTGCAGCAGAAGGTAACCCACATTTGGGGTGGGCCATCCGGGTTGAGGTGGTCCAATCAGAAGACCCTTTTCTCTTATTTGTTCCTTAGTCCAGTCAAGTTGACAACCCAGGATTAACCATGACAAGTCCACCCCTTGTCAACTTGACACCCAAAAAATAGCCTCTCTTATGTTATGTTAAATGTCAATTGCAAACGAAGGCAGGGTCATAATTCCACCTAACATGTTATAAGTATCTCATGTGCAATAGCAAAAGAATTATATCTTAGAGTAGGTGGTAATGTCCTTGAGAAGAACTTAGTCCTTCAGTATCTAATAACCTAAATATGACAACACTTAACACTTATCTCAGTTGCACATTCAAAGGGGAACAACAGTACCACTTGATAGATATATAGATATATTTTTTATATATAGATAATATATATATAGATAATAATAAATATTTAGATACTATATATATATATATATATATAATATATATATTTTATTTATATTAATATAATATAATATTTTATATTATTAATATATATATATATAAATAATAATTTTATAGATATATAATATGTATATATATATATATATATATAATATACTATATATATCAATATAATATAAACAAGCACATTCTTAACCAAATAGGATGAAGTTAAGAACTATTATAATCCACAGTTCTGAACTGGTCCCGTGCTTCAGCTGATATTTATGATACCTTCTTTTACTACCCATTCTGTATTTCCTCCGCCATCAGCAGCACCTCTGCAGGTCTTGGCTCTTTCCCTGAGGGAGTGACCCATACCTTCATCCCTGAAGGGTCTGGGCCATTTAGTGGCCTGTCTGGTTTGGTTTGTTGAGTTTCCCATTAACCTTAATCATCGGACATGGTAGCACCAGAAGACACCCTACAGCATCTCCTGCCTTCAGACATAATCTCTCCTTGCCCCACGTTGTGGAGAAAATGTCCAATTTCCCCATGGTAGTACTGGATCAATCACCCTCCTACTATGTTATTCCTTCTCCTTAGCCTGTTGGTCTTAAAGGCAGTAGAAGCCCGAAGTGGCCAGGGGGAAGTCTTAGCTTCCGTTCAATAGAACGTTTGCTGTATCTCCTGGCAAAAGCACTCCCCCCATTGGAGCCAAAACATCTAGACCAGCAAAGAACGCAAGGTCGTGGTTACAGGAAGCAAAAATTTTCCTACTGGTCACTAGGGGTGATAGTGAGTGGAATCACTCCCACTTTCCACCCCATGGTGCCTGGACTCATGAATTCTGGCTATGGAGAAACAGACCAAATAGTGGCCACTGATTCAAAGCATATACTGCTTCGGGAGAACCTTGCCCCAACCCTCCAGGGTATTGCTACCTATTGGCCTGTAACTTGTCTTCAAGAAAGGCATTTCCTGTTTTATTCAGCCAGCTGTTTCTCTGGTGGGTGGGGAACATGTAGACCAGTGGATACTCATGACCATGGCGCCACAGTCGCACTTCTTGTGGCTGGAAGTGAGTTCCTTGGATCAAAGCAATGCTGTGAGGAATTACCATGATGGTGGATAAGGCCTTCCGTAAGTCCCTGGATGTAGTTTTGGCAGAAGCATGTACGTGCAGGAAATGCAAATCCATAACCAGAATAAGTACTATTCCTGTAAGAACAAAAAGCTGTCCCCTCCATGATGGAAGTGGTCCCAATGTAGCACAATCTGCCACTCGGCGGCCGTGCTGGGTCTGGTCACCCGGGGAATAGACTCATATCAGGGGCTCAATGTTGGTCTCTCTCGCTGCTTGGCAAATTCTGCACTCAGCGCAGCTTAGCAGATCAGCCTTGTGAGTGGAAGTTCATGCTGTGTGAGCCATGCATAACCTCCATCTCTGCACCATGACCACTTTGTTCATGGGCCCATTGAGCAACACAGGAAAGCTGGAGAAGAGAGGCTACATCCACAGAACGGTCATCCGATCTACTTGATTTTAACTCATCCTCTGCTGAGATCACCTTTGATGAGCATTTACATGAGACACAAGTATCTTCACTATCCTTTGACATTCAGAGAGCTTCTATCCACTACTTCTTCCCCAAATGTCTTCTCACAAAAATTTCCAGTCATGTGCCTCCAAGTCCCTGACCAGTCCAGCCAAACATTGGCTACTAGCCCATAATCAGATAATAATCGAACCTCTGGCCATTTCTCTTGCAGGCAAAATGCACAACACATATGCACTGACCCGAAGTTCTGCCTCACTGTGAAGACTTTCCCTTCACCAGTGTCCTTTGGGGTTGTTTCAGAAATTGGCTGTAACTGCCTGTCCACTCGGGGCCGCTACTCAAATCAGTAAACCAGTGCCCAACTCTTCTCTTCCTCAGTCAACACGATCATAGGTCAAACCCCATGAAGCCATAGGTACATGCTTAAGCCCAAGACATTGTCAACAGGGGGGACCATAGGCATTCGGGCAACTACTTCTGTAGCTTGCTTTGTGCCCCAGGCCTCCCGGGCCCTGTCACGTATGTAAAACTTCCATTTGACATGGATGTTGCTTTGCAGTCCTACTTTATGGTTGGTGGGTCAGATAACCCAGCTCATGATGGGCAGCTCAGGTGGCATGTGACTTGGTGGCCCATTGTCAAACGTTAGTTTCAAATAAGGCCAATGAGCCGGCTAATAGCTGTCTCAGAAAGGAGAAGAGTTTGTTTGAGATGAAGGTAAGAGCCTTGCTCCAAAATCCACAGGGCCTCCGCTGTGATTTGCCCCTATGGGAGCCTAGCCACAGACTCCGGACAGCATCTCTATCTGACCACTGATACCTCAAGCCCCATTGGGTCTGCTGGATCATATGGCCCTAGGGGCAGAGCAGCCTGCACGCAGCCTGGACCGTTGAAGAGCCTTTTCCGTTCCAAGCCCCACTCAAAGTTTGCTGCCTTCCGGGTCACCTGTTAGGGTCGTTAGTAACACACCCAGATGAGGAATGTGCTGCCTCACCGAATCCAAAAAGACCCACCATACGTTGTGCTTCTTTCGTGGTGGAGGGAGGGCCAGGTGCAACAACTTATTCCTTAATTTAGAAGGAATGTCTCTGCATTGCTCCACACCACTGAACTCCGAGAAACTTCACCGAGGTAGATGTCCCTTGAATTTTAGTTGGATTTATTTCCCATCCTCTCATGCGCATATATTTTACCAACAAGTTTAGACTAGCTTCTACCTCCTGGTCACTGGGTCCAATCAACATAACTTCATCAATATAGTTGACCAGTGTGGATATTTTGTGGAAGAGTCAGCCGATCAAGATCCCTTCTAACCAAGTTATGGCAAAACGCTGGAGAGTTAACATACCCCTGAGGTAAGATATTAAAGGTACACTGTTGGCCTTTCCAGTTGAAAGCAAATTGTTTCTGGTGTTCCTTATGAACCGGTATTGAAGAAAAAAGCATTGGCCAGAGCAATAGCTGCATACCAGGTACCAGGAGACATATTAATCTTCTCGAGTAAGGACACCACATCTGGTAAAGTGGCTGCAATTGGTGTCATACTTGGTTGAGTTTTCAATAGTCAACTTTCATTCTCCATGATCCATCTGTCGTTTGCACAGGCCAAATTGGAGAGTTAAATGGAGATGTGGTAGGAATCCACCCCTGCATCTTTCAAAATCCTTGATAGTGGCATTAATCTCCGCAATCCCTCCAGGGATAACGATACTGTTTTTGGTTCCTATTTTCCCTGGTAGAGGCCAACCCAATGGTTTCCATTTGCCTTTCCAACCATAAGAGCCCTCACTCCACATATCAGGGAACCAATGTGGGGGGATTCTGCTAATTTCTTTTTTTTTTTTTTTTATTTATTTATTTTTCTTGTTTGAAAAATTTTTTTTTTAATTTTTTATTGATGGGTTTTGGTGCTTATCACATCATCATTTTCCAATTCAGATTCAGGCCTATTTCCCGTTCCCTTCCCCCCACCCCCACCCATCCCAGAACATTCATTCTGCAATACTGTCCTGCCTCTTTCACAGTTTTTTTTTTTTTTTCATTTTTTACTATAAGTGATAATCCATGGAGTATAAGCATCCTTCGTTGAAAACCAATCTATAGACTGTTTTGCCCAAACCCCAAGTCCCCCCCCCCCACCCATGTCAGTGGGAAGGTGACAGTTGTTTGTTCAATCAAGTTGATCAAATGAGTGTCCCAGGCTACATACAAAGCGCTGTAAAGTGTTTCACATCACACCGTTCACACACCCAAGCGAAGCCTTTACATTCTACTACTTACGAACCATGCCCCCTCTTCCGCAGATGTTGTTCCCTAGGCTTAAAAAGGGGCACAGGTGGACAAAAAGTAAAACCTGTCTCTCTCTCTGGAGCCGTTGACTTGGATTCTGGTCATTCTGGCTGTTTCCCTTTCATGGGCTGACAGTTTGTTCAGGGAGTAACCTTTCGATCCTACTAATGAAGCACAAGCAATTAGATATATAGGTTATTTAAGCAGCACTAATAGTTATTGTAGTTTACTTTGGCATAGACACATGTTTGGATGATATGTTTATTCATGAATTACATTTTTAACCCCTGATAAATAGAACAGGGTCTTACTGTGGCTTAATGACATCCTCCTAACCTGTAGAGGATGAAAGGCTTGTGGCTCAGCCATGGGTTATTCCTCCAAGGAGAGAGCCCACAGCCAATTAAGATTTGGGATATACAGGCAGCATGGAGGCCTCTGCTGCACAGTATTTTCCAGGCAGGTGAAGTGTAGCTGGTGCTGATGGGAGAGTCTTGCTTGACTCAGGGAGACCCGTATTTGCTTTATTTGTTTAGTGGCCTTTGGGAACACGCTCTGGCATTCCAGAGGCCATCTGTACCCGTGCATGTGCGGTCTCAATACATACCTCCCAAATGTTAACGTCAGGTCTTTGGTAGCAGGGTCTATCGCCTCTCCTCCTGCAGGTATCCCAACTTAGGGGCAAGGGCCCTTACCTTTTGTGGGGCTTTGGATCCCCTGGCCAACAATCCCCTGGTAGAACAATCCATGGCTGATGTCCAGAGCTCCTGCATTAAGATACTTTGCCTAAGTGCATAGCCCAAGGACTTAGTATTATATTTGGTTCTGAACAGAGTGAAATCCTTTTCAACAGTCTATTAGTCAATTAAGAAGGCATTTTTACCCTTTAAACCCGTTTTTTAATAAGAGATTACCTCTATATAGTTGTCCCCAATTTACATTTGGAGAATGAACTCATCATCGTCATATT
>VZQC01014462.1:0-31131 GCA_009823505.1 Rhizomys pruinosus
CCCAGCTGGCCTGGAGCTCACTCTGTAGACCAGGCTGGCCTTGAACTCACAGAGATCCTCCTGCCTCTGCCTCCCAAGTGCTAGGATTAAAGGCGTGCACCACCATGCCCGGCAGGTTTTACAGTTTTGAAGCACGTGTTCATATTGTAGTGTCAACCAGGTCTGGTGGCACAAGCCTACAATCCCAGCACTTGGGAGTCAGAGACAGGAGACTCAGGAGTTCAAGGTTTCAAGGTTATCCTCGGCTATATAGTGAATTTGAGGTCAACCTGGACTACATAGACCCTGTTTCTCTCTGTCTCTCTCTCTCTGTCTCTCTCTCTCTCTGCCCATTAAGTACATGAAAAAATATTCCTACTGTTAGTTACATTCTATTATTTAGTATACGTTGACATTCATTAGCCTTTTTTGTGAATTTTCTAGCAGTGTCTTGTTTCTGGGTTGTTTTGTGGTACTGGGGGTTGAACACATGGCGGCACACATGCTCAAGGCAGAGAAGGAGGAGCCGCTAGCAAGTCATGTGGGGAATGCCACCTTCACTGGGTCCTTGCCTACCCAAGGCTGACCCATACTTCCCACCTCCCCACCTCAATAGTTTGAATGGTCATGCCTGACAGGGGACATGAAGGTCCTTTAAGAGATGACCTACAACACTGGACAGCCCTGCTCTGTGTGGACCTAAAGTTTGCATCAGTGGAGGGGAGGCAGCCTTTGGGAGACACCTTCATACCTTCCAGGATGGTGGGGGGTGGGTTGTCCCACCCTCTCCCTTTCTGTCTTACTTGGTTTCTGTTGGAGAATTGGTTCTCATTGCTAGCTTGTTCCCCTGAAAATAACATCTGTTCTCCCAGCTGTGTCTGAGGTCTTTAGCAATTTACCAAGACAGTATAAGATCCCTTTTCTAGGTTCACCCATCTCAGAGGCCCTAGCCCTTCTTCAGTTAGCTGGATGCCTTTGACCATGTTTTGGTAATGGCAGGTGGCTACTGGTCTAGATTTCCCGTGTTTTTTTTTTTTTAATTCTATCATCTATCTATCTATCTATCTATCTATCTATCTATCTATCTATCAATCATCTATTTATCTCAATCAATCAATCATCTATTTCTATCAATCTTCTATCTATCATCTGTCTATCATCTAGATATCATCTAGCTTTAGTGTATGCATGTATGTATGTGTGTATATGAGTACACACATGTGATAGTTCAAGTATAGCAGTGAGAAGACAACTTGTGGGAACTGGTTCTCTCCTTCCAACATGTAGTTCTTAGGGATTGAACTTGGGTCTTTAGGCTTGGCAGCAAGCACCTTTACCTGCTGAGCCATCTTGCCAGCCTTCCCTCATGGCTTTTGTTTGCCTGTTTGATTGTTTTGAGACAAGGCCTCATGCAGCTCAGGCTGACATGTTTTTGAGAATGACCTTGAACTCCTTATTATTCTGCCTCTACCTCTACCAAGTGCTATTATTACAAGCCTGTGCCATCACTCCTGGTGCTAGTGATTGAACCCAAGATTTTATGCTTCTATCTAGGCAGTCAGCTGAGCTGAGTCAACCCCCAGCCCTTATATATTTTTTCTTGACTAGATCTCGTATGGCCTAGGTTGGTCTGAAGTTGACTGTGTATCTGAGGATGACCTTTAACTCCAGGTCCTCCTTCCTCTGCCTCTAGGCCTGTGCCACCACAGCTGGCTCTTCCATGGCCCCTTGTCCCATGTTTGTCTCCTTGCTTCTGGCAGCTGTCTACTTCTGCCTCTGAAGTGCCTGGTCAGCTCTCTTAAGCCCCTCATCCTCTGCCCTGTTTCCCATCCTAGTCCCCTACATGCCCCAGACTGTGAAATTCTTGTGACCTGCCCTCCATGCTCCTCTGCTATATATAATCTACTTGAGAGTTCTTACTTTCAGGTACAGTTTTGATTTGTAGCTCTGGCACCACTTCTGTTCTTGTTGTTTTGGTGTTTTGCTTCTTCGGGGTAATTTGCCACCTGCTCACTGGGCCTTGAACCTGGGCCATATGCATCTCTGGAGTGTCCCTCGGGCTCCTGCAGTCCCCATAGGTCTGTGACTTTTAATCTCTTGGTTTGGGGTAAGGTTTTCCTTCTCTTCTCATTGCCAGATAACTAGACATTGATTCCTGTACAAGAGATGGCTTGAAGTGCTGGGTATCTTACCTTTAGGAAATGTTACCTTCATGGCAGGCATGGAGATGTCAGAAAATCACCTCAAGCTCTTTGGACAGTCATCTGATGTGGAGTTGAGTTTCAGAGTTTTGTTTTAAACCCATTACTAAATCAGATAGTGACTATACTTTGTGTGTAAATGAAGAATGGCAAGTTGTCATGTGTTGCTCTGCTCAACCTGGGAAAAGCACTATGAGCACTGACTTGAAATTCTCCAACACTGGTAGCAAGCAAGCTGATGAAGCCTATGAGTCCACCATGACCATCTCTGTCCCCCCCCCCCACCGAGGGCCATCACAGTCTGGGTGAGTGACTTCTGATGGAAAGAGGGGGCTGTCTACAGGGGAAGGTCACAGTGTACCTGGGCTGTATTAGCTCAGTACAATTCCTGGAGAATTTTCTCCCCCCTCCCCCCCACCGAGGGCCATCACAGTCTGGGTGAGTGACTTCTGATGGAAAGAGGGGGCTGTCTACAGGGGAAGGTCACAGTGTACCTGGGCTGTATTAGCTCAGTACAATTCCTGGAGAATTTTCTCCACTGAGAACAAACCAACCAAAAATATGGGTGGTTCTTGTTAATCTCCTGTCTTGAGACCAAATACAATGAAGGTTAAATGGGAGTAAGTTTTAAGTCTTTTTCCATTGTGCACGTGGCATCAGACAGATTGGTTTCCTTCCTCTGTGTCTGCACCTTCATCTCTCTTTCCTTTCTCCTTTCTCCTTTCTTTCCCTGGTGTGTAGAATTGTAAATGTGGTCAACGCATGCAAAGTGACTAAAAATAATAAAACAATTAATGATTCAAAATGAGGCCTAAATGTGCAAGTAACAAGGCATAGGAGCCTGTATGGGGACTCCAGCAGGTATACAGCGTGGTGTTTGCATATCCACCACCCAGCTCTGCTACAGCAAAGCAGAAGCAAAGTGTCCATCCTTCATCCACTTGCAACTGGTAAGCGTTTTGTATACAAGGAACAGCAGGGAAGAGGCAGCAGTTGATTGGTTTATTGTTTTAATTTTAATTTTTAAAAATTTTATGTGTATGAGTGTATTATTGCCTGTATGCATGTAAGTGAATTCATGCTGTGTAGTGCCAGCAGAGGTCAGAAGAGAGAGTTGGACTCCCTGGAACTGGAGTTAAGGATGGTTGTTAGCTGTCATGTAGGTGTTGGGAACTGAGCCTGGGTCCTTTGCAAGACAGCCAGTGCTCATTAGCCAATGAGCCATGTGGCTGTTTTAAATTTTTAATTGTTTTTATCTGTGTATATGTGTGGGTGCATGTTTATGTATGTGTATAGAGTTGCATGTTCACATCTGTATGATTGTACATGGTGACTGTAAGCCAACATTAGGTGTCTTCCTTGTTAATGCTGCACTTTAATTTTTGGGATGCTTTCTTACTGAGCCCAGAGATCATTTATTAGTTAGACTGGCCAGCTAGTGAGCTCTGGGGATCCACCGGTCTCCATCCCTCCTTCCAGACCCTGGCTCCAGGGTAATAGGTGTACACCACCACATCCAGCTTTTTTAAAATTTTTATTTATTTATGTGTATGAATGTACTGTCTGCATGCAGGTTTGTGCACCCATGTTGTGCAATGCCGCGGAGGTCAGAAGAGGGTCTCAGATTCCCCTGGAACTGGAGTTCTCCTGGAATTGGAGTTTCAGACGGTTCTCGGCCACCATGCGGTTGCTGGGGATCAACCGGGTCCTCTGCAAGAGCAGTCGGCGTTCTTAACTGCTAGGCCATCTCTCCAGCCCCACATCCAGCTTTTATGTAGGTTCTGGGAATCTTAACTCAGGTCCTTATGCTTGAATGACAGGTAAAGCACCTGTCATTCAAGCCTCCCCACCCCCTGTTATTTTAAGACAGGTTCTCTTGTAGTCTAGGTTGGCCTTTAACTCCATATATAGTCAAAGAAAACCTTGAACTCCTGATCCTTCTGCCTCTACCTCCCAAATGATAGATTTGTAGGCATGCACTGCTTATTGGTTAGTTTTATCTTATTTATTTATTTTATGCATATGAGTGTTTTACCTGCATGTGTGTAAGTGCACCCATGTTGTGCAATGCCTGCAGAGGTCAGAAGAGGGCATTGGATCCCCTGGAACTGGAGTTAGGATGATTGTTGGCTGCCATGTGGGTGCTGAGAACTGAACCCAGATCCTTGGCAAGAGTGGCCAGTGCTCCTAACTAACCACTGAGCCATCTCTCCAGCCCCCTTATTTGTTAGTTTTGAGTAAGAATTAAAATGAAAAGCTTTCAGCTACTTCCTGCTCTCTGGATCATATTTATTTTCTTATTAATCTAACATGAAACTGACTTTGTGAGTCAAAACCCATTATTTCAGACAAGATTTGCTGGTTATAGGAGATGATAAATACTTCATACTCAGCAGGCAGCTGTGACTGGCAGCCTGTATCAAAATCACTCATATTTAGAAACACAATGTTGTTTTATTAATCCCTGTTTATTCAGTAACCTTGAGAAAAACCCAAAATAAAGATAAAATTGGCTTATGTGATTGAATTACAACTGTTCAACTGCTGATTGTACCAGCAAAGAAAGGTGGCTACATGGACACCAGCAGTGCCCTCTTGTGAGAGGTCTTCAATGCTGCAGTGTTTTGAACTCTCATTTGCTTGTGCTAATTAATTTCATTGGCCTAAGGCCAAAAATATCCTTAGGCAACTACGATAAGATATGTTTGACTTTCAAAGTATACCTTTTTCTGAAGTTTCGACACTCAGCTCTTAGGCAGATTTACTGGAGTCACTGAGTTTGAATGAGGAATCACGGTACTTCTTCAAGGCTATTAAGGTGAGCACAGCCCTGTGCTTTAGAGTGAGCTTGTGCAAGGAATGAAGCTCAAAACTAATATAATATTCCGCCTCACCTCTGAAGCTTCTATGGGTCAAGGTTCAAACCGAGCTGTTCTGTGGATATCTCGGAGGCATGTGGCTCAAGGGAGGTAAAGCCTCTAGAAATAGCTTATGCAATCATTTCTTCAAAAATATACATAAAATGCTCCCATGAGGAAAAAATACAAAATACTTAGTTTAAATAATTCCTATTAGAGCTAAGCCCTTGAAACAATTACTTACTTTTTTTTTTTTTTTTTTTTTNTTAAGATGTTTCTCAGCCATCTTTACTTCCTTACTGGTGAAGTCTGTGTTCAGCTCTTTACTCCATCTTTTGAGTAGGTCATTTGTTTTCTTACTTCTTTGCTTTTTAATTAGCTTATATATTCTGGATGTTAATGTTTTGTCTGATGTATCCATGGTGAAAGTTTCCTCCTATTCTGTGGGTTTTCTCTTCACTTCCTTGATTGTTTCTTTAGCTGTACAAAAGCTTTTGAGTTTGATGAGGTCCCACATGTCAGCTGTTGTCTTTATTTCCTGTGCAGCTGCTGTTTGATTTAGAAAGTCTTTTCTTACACCTATGTCTTGTAGGTTGCTGCCAACTTTTTCTTCTATCACCTTTAGGGTTTCAAGTTTTAGGTTGAGATTTATGATCCACTTGGAGTTGATTTTTGTACAGGGTGAGAGGTAGGGGTTTAATTTTGTTCTTCTACAAATGGTGGTCCAGTTTTTCTAACACCATTTTCTGAAGATGCTATCTTTCCTCCATTGAGTTTTTTTGTCCCCTTTGAAAATATGAGGTGGCTGAAGTTATATGAGCTCAAGTTTGGGTCTTCAATTTTGTTCCATTGGTCAATGGTTCTGTTTTTTTTGACAGTACCAGGCTGTCTTTATGACTATAGCCCTGTAATATAGCTTGAAGTCTGGTAATGTAATCCCCCCAGTATTGCACTTTTCACTCAGGGTTGCTTTAGCTATTCAGGGTCTTTTGTTTTTCCATATGAATGTAAGGATTTTTTTTCTAAGTCTGTGAAAAAGCTCATGGGGATTTTGATTGGGATTACATTGAATATGCATATTAATTTGGGTAGAATGGACATTTTTACTATATTAATTTTTTCCAATCCATGAGCATGGGAGGTCTTTCCATCTTTTGATGTAATTTTCAATCTCCTTCTAAAAGAAAGAAAGAGCAAGTCCAAATCAATAGCATTTGTGATGAAAGGGAAAACATAACAACAGATAAAGAAAAGATCCAGACAATCATATGAGAATACTTCAAAAACCTATACTCTACTAAATTTGAAAACCTAAGAGAAATGGATGAATATCTGAAACCCTGGGATTTTTCAAAACTTAACCAAGAAGAGATTGACAGCTTAAACAGACCCATAACACTTGAGGAAATTGAAGATGTAATAAAAAGCCTCACAACGAAAAAAAAGCCCGGGCTCAGAGGGTTTCAGAGCAGAATTCTATAAAACATTTAAAGAGGTCTTACAACCATTATTACTCAAACTTTTCAGAAGGATACAGACAAAGGGAATTATCCCAAATTCCTTCTACGAAGCCAGCATCACTCTAATACCAAAACCAGGCAAAGACACAAACAAGAAAGAAAACTATAGACCCATACCATTGATGAACACATATGAAAAAATTCTCAACAAAATACTTGCAAGTCACATACAGACCCACATCAAAAAGATCATCCATCATAACCAGGTTGGATTCATACCAGAGATGCAGGGATGGTTCAACACATGTAAATCAATAAATATCATAAAACTCTTAAATGGACTTAAAGACAAAAACCACACAATCATCTCAATTGATGCAGAAAAAGCTTTGGACAAAATCTAGCATCTCTTCATGCTTAAAGTCTTAGAGGGAATTGGACTGGAAGGATCATTCCTCAATGTAATCAAAGCCATATACAAGAAACCCACAGCCAACATCATCCTAAATGGAGAAAAGTTGGAAGCATTCCCCTTAAAGGCAGGAACATGGCAATGCTGTCCACTATCACCACTCCTCTTCAATATAGTGCTTGAAATGCTTGCTAGGGCAATAAGGCAAGAAAGCAAAATTAAAGGAGTACTAATTGGAATAGAGGAAGTAAAACAATCCCTTTTTGCAGGTGATATGACAGTTTACCTAAGGGAAGCTAAAAACTCCACCAGAAAACTCTTAGAAATGATCAAAAGTTTCAGTAAAGTGGTGGGATACAAAATAAACCTAGAAAAATCAGTAGCCTTCCTTTACACCAACAATAAGCAACTGGAGAAGGAATATAAGGAGACCTTCCCAATCACAATAGCCTCAAAAAAAAGTTCCTAGGAATAAACCTAACCAAAGACACCAAAGACCTCTACAACAAAAATCTTAAAACAGCTTTATTTTTAATAGTGTAAGTTAATATACAATTTTAAGGTTTTATTTTTTAAATAATAGTAATTCCTAAACAGACTACAATTATTAGTGTATTATAATTTGGTGTACCTTTGTCTTACAAATTTCTTCTATATAAGGTACAACCTGCACAGTACATTGTTACAGATTTTTGTTTTAAGCAGTTGACATTTTAAAAAATAAAAGCATATATTTCAAAAAAGAATTAAAAGAAAAGCTCTTGAATTCCATGCTCTTCAGCTTGAAAAATTTCTTCCTAAATTTCATTTTGAAGAGGTCTTCTAAAGAGAAATTATTTCAGCATTTTCTATCTAAAATTATTTTTCATTCCTTTTTAAAAGGTATTTTTTTACAGTACACAAAATCTGAGTTTGACAGTCCTATTTTGGATTTCTTAGCGTCAAAATGCCTTTCCTTTCTTTCTCTTTTGGCTTGCATTATTTTGTGAGAACTTATTTCTACTGGTCCTCCAAATTGAGGCACGTATGCTAGTAGCACATTTTATCTTTGGTTTGCAGCAACTGGAAATAATGTGTTTTCCTTCGCATTTTTCCTGCTTGGATTTACTAAGTGGCTTTGTTTTTTCATTTCAGTTCTGGAGAATCTGCAGGCATTCACTCCTTAAATACCCTGTCTCCTCCTGTCTTTACCTTATGCACTGCTCTGGGACTATCTGGTATTATTTCATAGATGTAATGGATGTCCTTTTTTTTCCAAAATGAATTGTTTTTCAGTTTAGGTATTTTCTTTAGAATATTCTAGGTTCACAAATAGCTTTCTCTATTACAGCCAGTATGATTTTATGCCTTTCTAGTACATTCTTCAGTACTAATCATATTTTTTCATTTTTTGTATTTCTATTTAGTTTGCTTTTTTCTCAGTAGTCCCACTTCTCTATGATATTCATTTCAGCTACACTTTTTATTGACTTTTCATACTTTGCAGCAGTGGAAACCGTCTATGTTTGCTTCATTTCTGTTTCTCTTTGTATGGATAGCCTTATCTCTTGACTGTGGATGCCACTTTCTTGTTATGTACGTTTTATAGTCTACAGATATTCCAGATATGAAAAAAATCTAGCCACGTGTGGTGGTGGTAGCACACACCTTTAATCCCAGTACTTGGGAGGCAGAGGCAGATAGATCTCTGTGAGTTCAAAGCCAACCTGGTCTACATAGCGAGTTCCAGGCCAGCTGGGACTAAAGGGCGACCCTATCTCAAAAAAGACAAAAAATAAATAAATAAATAAATAAATAAATAAATAAATAAATAAATCTAAAGTAAAAAATACTTAGCCCTAGAAAGGTATGTTCTATTTATTTTCCGTCAGTTTACTAGAGGTGGGATGGATCACTGTGATCTATGGGTTATTTTGGTCTTAATTTTGCTGCAACTTTTATTTTATTTATTTCTTTGTTTATGTGCTGCTGAAAAATTATACTTAGAACCTCAAATATGCTAGGCAAGTACTCTGACATCAAACCACATTGCAATGTTGCAGCTTTGTTTCAGTTGATCCACTGACTCAAAATATTTTTAGAGTGAGTATATAATTTTCCCATTGGCTAACGCTAGAATCTGAGCACTGACAGTAATCCAGAGATCTGTTGTTGTTTCACAGCCAAGCCACCAGATTTCAGAACTGTTGGAGACATCACCATATTTTACTGTCCATTAGAAGACTTCAACTTCACCAGAGTCTCTTTCTAGCCGTGCTTAATTACAGTCTAGTATTAGGATATCTGTGCTAGCCCTCCAGGGCCCTCTTCCATTCCTTAGAATGCTGATTGTCATATAGTCATAAAAAACCTAATGCCTTAAAATGGTTCTCTTTTTATGTCTATCTTCAGTGTCTAACAGAAACAAATTGAAGCTACTGGGCAGGGAGAGGTGGCTCTGAGCTCTACTGCAGTCCTGCAATTTTCAGTATTTAAAAATCTAGATTGCCTCAAGGGGCTTATCTTCAGTGCTTAACTGTTATTCTAACAAGATGATCTCAGGATCTTTATGCAGAGATGACATCCCATCAGTACTTAGAATAAACCTGTTTTAGAAAATTATATGATCAGCACAGTTTGACCAAATAGAGTTTGAATGACATAGTTTTATTAGATTGACCAAAATGTATTAAAATATCACTTACATATTCTAACTTTTTGGCTTAGTTAGGCTCTTGGTCTAGTGGAACTCTGCCACAAGGTGATTCTTGACCACATTCTTTGCTAATTCATCACTTACTAATTAAGCCTGGGAGCATCACGTGACTTTACTGCTTCAATTTTCTCAGTCAGTTCATAATCTATTCCAGGGAGAAACGTTAGAATTAATACGTCTCTAAAGTACTTGAAAACTTTAAAACAAATACTATGTAAATCTAAGCAATCATTACCAGAGATATTTTCCATTTAAATATTATTTTTGTAACTCAAAATAAGATAACAGAGTTTTCAGTTTTATAACATTCATCAGCATGCAGGTAAGGACTAACTAATAACTTGCAGATCTAGTGTCTCAGTTTCCAAGCAAAACATTAATAAATGCAAGGCTGGTTCACTTTAATGTTAAAATGCAATGATATGTGCACATAGGAACTTGTACGTAACTATCAGTAGTTGAGAAGTAAAATACAATTTATAGAATTCATGCTGGGTGCACTTAAATCAATACTAGCCTGTGGAATTACATTTGTAACTGTGTCCCCATACTAATTGACAGCAAAGGAGGGCATGTCTCATGTTGAGATAGAAAATGTAATGTGGCTCATAGTCAAAATGCATAATGAGGTATTTACTATGTCTGAGGACAGTCAAGAGTGTTCGCTTCTCAGCACAGTGGGACCATTAAGAATGCATCTTTACAGATTCAATGCAATCCCAATCAAAATCCCCATGAGCTTCTTCACAGACTTGGAAAAAAAAATCCTTAAATTCATAAGGAAAAACAAAAGACCCCAAATAGCTAAAGCAACCCTGAGTGAAAAATGCAATACAGGGAAGAGGGGGATTGCTCTACCAGACTTCAAACTATATTACAGGGCTATAGTCATAAATTTTGTGTGCCTGGTACTGGCACAAAAACAGACCCATTGACCAATGGAACAAAATTGAAGATCCAAACTTGAGCTCATACAATTTCAGCCACCTCATATTTGACAAAGGGCCAAAAAAAAACCTCAATGGAAAAAGGAAGCAAATGGTGCTGGCAAAATTGGATCACCATTTGTAGAAGATTAAAATTAAACCCCTACCTCTCACCCTGTACAAAAATCAACTCCAAGTGGATCAAAGATCTCAATTCGAAGCCTGAAACCCTGAAGGTGATAGAAGAAAAAGTTGGCAACAACCTACAAGACATAGGCACAGGAAAAGACTTTCTAAATCAGACAGCAGCTGCACAGGAAATAAGGTCAACAGTCGACAAATGGGACCTCATCAAACTCAAAAGCTTCTGTACAGCAAAAGAAACAATCAAGGAAGTGAAGAGAAAACCCAGAGTGGGAGGAAATCTTCACCAGTGATACATCTGACAGAGCATTAACATCAAGAATATATAAATTGCTCAAAAAACAAAGAAGAAAACAAAAGACCTACTGAAAAGATGGAGTAAAGAGTTGAACAGAAACTTCACCAGTAAGGAAGTAAAGATGGCTGAGAAACATCTTAAAAAGTGTTCAACATCATTAATAATTAAGGAAATGCAAATTAAAACCACTCTCAGATATCATCTCACTCTGATACGACTAGCTAGGATCAAGAACATAAAAGACACCAAATGCTGGAGAGGTCGTGGGGAAAGGGGAACACTCATCCACTGCTGGTGGGAATGTAAACTTGTACAACCACTGTGGAAAGCAGTGTGGAGAACCCTTAAAAGACTCAAAATGAGCTTACCACCTGACCCAGCCATACCACTCCTGGGTATATACCCCAAACACTCATCCTAGGGCAAACATACATGCACATCCATGTTTATTACAGCTCTCTTCACAATATCAAAGAGCTGGAACCAATCCAAATGCCCCTCAACAGAGGATTAGATGACAAAAATGTGGTACATCTACAAAATGGAGTACTATTCAGTGGTAAAGAAAGATGACATTGTGAATTTTGCAGGTAAATGGATGGAGCTCCAAGCCATTATGCTAAGTGAAGTAACACAGTCCCAGAAAAACAAATGGTGAATGGTTTCCTTAATTTGTGGATGTTAACACCAAATCCCCCAGATGAAAGGCAAGCTGAACAACATTGTTATATTTCTGTTTATCTGAAAGTAGCTATGTTGTTTTAAAGTAAATCTCTCTCTCTCTCTTTTTTTTTTTTTTCTTTTAGAGACAGGGTCTCCCTGTAGCTCCAGCTGTCCTGGAACTCACTCTGTAGACCAGGCTGGGCTTGAACTCACAAAGATCTGCCTGCCTCTGCCTCCCAAGTGCTAGGATTAAAGGCATGTGCCACCACGCCTGGCAAAGTAAATCTCTTAACTGGCTCTAGAATCCACCCACCACTTATTTTCAGACTCTGTAATTACCGTGTATGGGTGGAGAGTGTGTATCCATATTTTAGAGTAACATAAAATTAATGGAGGAAAATGTGAATTCCTAAGCATAAAAACAATACTGAGAGAAAGACGCAGGACAGTTATGGCAGAATGCATGATCTGGGGTTGGGTGGGGAGAAGGGAAAAGGGAATATGCCTAAGCTGAATCAAAAAATGATGTCTGAAATACACAAAACATCAATAAAAGAATAAAAAATAACAAACAAAATATAATAAATAAAAAAGAATGCTTCTTTCCATATGTCTCAGTGAGCATTTTAGGTAGAAAAGTCAAGTCCCAAGGAGTAGAATGTATCCAATCATTGAGGCAATTTGAAAAGCTACTTTACATGTGAGCCAATTAAAACCAGGGTAGAAAGTTTTCAAAGTGATGCAGACTACTTTGAGCACTTTGATACATAGACAACAGTAACTCAGCCTCAAAATCTGTCCTTGGGACATGGCAGTGCTTGCACCATGTAAGCGTCATTAGCCAGGGGGATATTGCTATTTTGTGAAAAAGTTATTTCTATAATCCAATAAAATCATTGGGGCTGGAGTGATGGCTCAGCAGTTAAGAGTACTGGCTGCTCCTGCAGAGGAACTGGGTTCAGTTCCCAGCACCTAATGGCAGCTAACAACCATTTGTAACTCCAGTTCAAGGGGATGACACCCTCTTCTGACCTTCAAGGGCACTGCATGACACAGATGCACTTACTACATGCAGGCAATAAACTCATACACAAAAAATAAAAATAATAAATTTAAAAATGTTCAATATCCTAGGTATTCAAGCTATTATTATACAATCTTATTAGTAAAATGCTGTTGAGTTAAAATTGCATGAGTCCTTATCAATTTACTTACATATGTTATATACATTAGCAACTCAAAGGCAGAATAAATATATGAGATTACAATCACCTCTAATGGTACTATGCATAAATCTATATTTGAAACACTCTTCTTACCAATAACAATTTTTTTGGTCTTTTTGAAACAGGGTCTTCTTGCAGCCCCAGCTATCCTGGAACTCGCTATGTAGACCAGGCTGATCTTGAACTTACAGAGATCTGCCTGCCTCTGCCTCCTAAGTGCTGGGGTTAAACATGTGTGCCACTAATTACAATTTTATCTCTACTAACTGCTTGTCAGTTTTTCTATTGTGTAGTGTGTGTGTGTGTGTGTGTGTGTGTGTGTGTGTGTGTGTGTAATGGCTGATGTTAAACTCTCCTGAAAAGCAGCACTGACAGTTCTGGCAATTTCTAGTAGTTTCCTTATGCTTGCATTAGGAGTACAGCCTTTATTCTGTTTTGTTTTGCTTTTTCTGCCAGAGTCTTTTCAAGTCACTTGAATTTTTATAATGAAGAATGATCTTTAAAGTGGTGACATAACATACAGGCTTCCTTAAACAGTCACGAGTAAGCTGCCACGTGCCATAATAGGCAGAACATTCTCATACCACACGTGACATATGATACTGTGATGTAAGAAGTGTGTAAGAGAGCCACATTCAACTCACTTGTCAAATACTAAAAAAAATAATATATTTCATATTTTTTCTGTGAAGGAGAAATTTGAATATGCTATTTTTGAGCTGTCATTGAGCTGTGTCTGTTCTCTTTTGGAGCACACAGACCTAAATGACTCATTTTTGAAAATGGAAAAACAGAACATGATTAAAGGAAAAGAAAGTGCTATTATTAATTCTCAAATACATCATGTTCCAAGTAAAAATCAGATTGAAAATCAAGAAAAAATGACAACACAGGCAAGAATCAAATTACATTAATTTTTGGTGATCTTTATCTAAAGAGACAAGACAGTTCCTTTCCCAGAAGAGAAGAAACTAGTGATACATGGTAGAGAGAGATAGCACATAGTGGAAGGATGAGTCTATAAAAATGAAGGTAGGAAGGGCTTGGAGAGATGGTTCGGAAATGAAGCACACTTCCTGCTCTTCCAGAGGACCTCCTGATTCTGTTCCCAGAACCTACATGGGATGGTTCACAACTCCTGTTCCAGAAGATCCTACACCCTCTGGGGATCCTACACACACACACACACACACACACACACACACACACACACACACAATCTTATATATGCACATGAATAAAAATAAATCACTAAAAAAGGTGAATGGGACAACATTGAACATTTTGGCAAAAATCAGAGTTAGACACTCAGTAGAAATTAAGCTGGGAAGGAAAGCCTCTAGTCATGGATGTACATGGTGGTTTTGCTGTCAGATAAGGTTACAATAAAAAGAAGGAAGTTATCCTCAGCTACAAACCAGAGCACTTACCTCACTTATAAGGTCAACTTAATACTGTTGCTTTCTCCTTCTCATCTTCCTCTTTGTCTCAGGAAAGAGGTTGCTTTGCTTTTCCCTCCAGGCTATTCTCTGTCCTCCCAGGAATTTTCAACCCATCCTCACAGCTTTTGTCCTCTGCCTTCAAACATGTTTAGTTTTGATATCACCAAAAACATTCTCTTGGGGTTCAGAGAAGGCTCAGCAGTTAAGAGTACTTACTGCTCTTTCAGAGGCCCAGCGTTCTTTCCATTACTAATGCCAGAGGACTCACCTGCATCTCCAGCACCTGAGGACCCATATCCTTCCTTTGCCCCCTTCTGACAGGCACCTGCACACAGACGGCATTCACACATATAGACACATGCATACACATTTAAAAAATGACATAAAAATAAATCAACGGCTCCCGGCTTAAGAGCACCAGCGGCTCTTGTACAGAAGCCATATTCGTTTCCCAGCACCCATGCGATCGCTAGAAACTGTTTATAACTCCAGTTTCAGGGGATTAGGTGCTTTCTTCTGGCCTCCATGGGGATTGCATGAACAGATGCATGTATGTATATACATACAAGTAAGCCTTCACAAAATAAAGTAAATAATACTTTTTTAAAATAAAGTGTTCTCTTAACCCATCAGCCCTCTCTGGGTACTGCTGTATTTTCCCCCTTTCATGTGAAACTTTTCAGTAAGCAATTTATGTCTGCTCCTCTGTGCGGGCTGTCCTTTTCTGGAATAAGGTTTCTCTAATTATCACTCTTCTAAGCAGACATTCCCACCGCTCTTGATGCTCTTGTTCAGTTATTATGGCCTGGCTGATCTTTCCCCCTATCTGTCATATCTCATCTGTCTCTGTCCTCTTATCTCTCTACTTATTCTGACCTTTTCCATTCCCTGCTCCTAACCTGCACTCCCTCTCTCCTTCCTAGGGTCTTCCCTGTGCTGTTATGAAAATTTGCATTGATATCATTACTGCTACTTCAAGACACAGAACTATTTTTTGTTTGTGGATGCTAGAAATTGAACCCAAGGTTTTTGAGCTTCCTAGGCCAGCATGACATACAGCACTTTTAATTTTTCAGACTTACTGTTTAATTTCTTGTTTTCTTCATACTTGATTAGCAAGTCACTATTTGTTGTAATTTAAGAAACTGATTGATTTAATGAATAAGCAAATGAATACATATTGTGTGCCTTGTTCTCTCAAAGCCCTAGTTAGCCTCAATTTTTCTTATATTGATAAACTATAGTCATTTGTTTTTGGTAGATTGCTATATCACTGTATACAACTAAATGTAGCAAATTACTGGAATTCAAATTTACAGGTCAGAAGATCTTGAAGCTCAGTGTGTGACTATTAGTAATAGGATTGAGTTTAACAGTACCAGGTGGTTAAATTCTAATGAAGATTACTGGGGCAGCTACTTTTTAGCCCTGTTTTCTTACTTAAAATTTTCTTTATTATTAAAGCACTGTAAAGATGAAAAACATTAATAAACCCATGCATTAGACAAGAACCACAGAAGTAGAATGCGCTACTTAAGTAAAACTTAAAAGTTATGAAACACCGGGTGTGATGGCGCACGCCTTTAATCCTAGCACTTGGGAGGCAGAGGCAGGCGGATTTTTGTGAGTTCAAGGCCAACCTGGTCTACAGAGTGAGTTCCAGGACAGCTGGGGCTACCAGGGAGACCCTGTCTCGAAAAGACCAAAAAAAAAAAAAAAAAAAGTTACGAAACATAGAAATTAGGCATAGATCTTTACTTCCTTCTATTTCCACTTTCAATGGATTGAAACAGGCTTATTCTTAGTTGCCTGAAGCCTGGTGTATGTTAAAGCCTTCCAATTAACTACCTAATATATTTAAGCTGTTTCCTAAGAGTGACATTCACCATTTTCTCTTTGTGACTACTTGCCAATCGATTGCAGTGGAGATGAAGTCAAAGTCATGAATAAGGTGCTTACGCGGCTTTTGTGCTGGCTTGGCTATGCCACTGTCCTTCAGGGAAAAGGGAAAGTGCCTGAGATTCCTGCTTTCCTTGCCACATCACGTCCCTGAGGTTTGACTTGGCTGTTTTATTACTGAGAAGAAAGCGTGTACACTTCTCTATTTCCTCCCAACTGCCTATTCTTGTGGTGAGTCAGTTTAGTAGAATGTGAAAGACAATAGCTAGCTAGCTTTCCCTTTTGGTTAGAGGACTTAATCAGGCAGTTTTTGGGGGGTAATTCCTCCATAGAATGTCAAAGTAAATGAATAGTACATGATACTGCATTATAACATAATTATATAATGTTCCATATTATTATATTACTTTTCAGTTTTCAAATTCCTTTCTGTTCTAGAAAGGCTTCTTTAGCTATAATTCCAAACTCTTCTGAGGCCCCTAAATATTAACAGGTTGTTCTTTTAAAAAACTGAATTATAGAGTATGTGTGCAATTTTTTGGTTAACTATTTCTTTCTTTTTGAGCTAGGGGACACATCTTGAAGTTTAGCTCTCTACACAGCAAGATGTATAGCAGTGAGATAAGAACTGTGGGTCTATTTACCAAATAATGTCCAAGGAAAGGGGAGGGAACAGGGAGTGTGAAAGGAGGGATCAAAGTTGTAACAGAATGTATAGTCAGGACTCTCCAAATTGTGAAAGATACAGATCCAACGCTAACTTTTTTTTTCCTTTTCACATTCAAAATGCATATTTGAGTCCCTTTGATGTATAGACTTGGCTCCAGATGCTTGGGATGTAGCAGCATACAAAATAGCGCAAGACTCCTGTGCAAGGGAGTGTGCCCTGAACTGGAGTGAGGTAGATAATGTAAACATAACTATAGACATTAATTAGAATATATTATGGGATGTTATGATGGAGGGGGAAAAAGAACATAATAAATAGTAAAAAAGCTCATGGTGGGAGACATTTGGGTCAGAGGACAGGTGAATTTTGTAAAGACTTAAGTAGGAGAGAAACAGCCATGCTGACATGAGCATGTTCAAGGGACAGGCAGTGTTCAGTCCAAAGGCCCCTCAGTATAATCACATCTGACTTATCAAGTTTAAGTTCAGTATGACTGAAGCAGAGTTATCAAGAGGGAGAATAGTAGAGGAAGAGGTGAGAAAATTAATACAGTAATACTGTGTGTGTGTGTGTGTGTGTGTGTGTGTGTGTGTGTTTTCTTCAGGTAAATGGAAAGAAATGAAGAAGCCTCATGCTAATGTACTGTTTGTGGCAGGGGAATAACATGAATTGACTTTCATTTTAAAAGTGTTCAACGTCACTAATAATTAAGGAAATGCAAATTAAAACCACTTTAAGATTTCATCTTGCCCCAGTAAGACTGGCTATGATCAAGAAAACAAAAGATACCAAATACTGGAGAGGTCGTGGGGAAAGGAGAACACTCATCCACTGCTAGTGGGAATGCAAACTCATACAACCCCTATGGAAAGTAGTGTGGAGAACACTTAAAGACTCAAAATGAGCCTACCACCTGACCCAGCCATACCACTCCTGGGTATACACCCACAAGACTCATCCCATTGCAGAGAAACATGCACAAGCATGTTTATTGCAGCTCTCTTCATAATAGCAAAGAGCTAGAAGCAACCCAAGTGTTCCTCAACTGATGAGTAGACAAAGAAAATGTGGCACATCTACACAATGGAGTTCTATGCAGTGGTAAAGAAAGATGACATCATGAACTTTTCAGGTAAATGGATGGAACTAAAAGCTGCTATGCTAAGTGAAGTAACACAATCCCAGAAAAACAAATGTTGTATGGTGTCCCTCATTTGTGGATCCTAGCACCAAATCCTTATTCGTAAGGTAAACTGAGTGATTTTTTTCTCTTTTTTTAGTAAATATAACACATGATGCTAATATAAAAAGTACATTAAAATATACATCGACTTGCTTGTGTAATTTAGGAATGTGAAGTAATATTTCTTTGTAGCTGCATGCAACTCTACTGTTAAAAGGTGAATCCCTAAACATGTTTTGGAATTAACCTATGGTTTATTTTCGGACATCATACTTTTGGTATATGTGTGGCATGTATACATGCATACTTTGGAGTAATATAAAATTAAAGGGAACAACAACAAGAAGGCTTACTCTGGATTCTATAAGGAAAATGTTGAGGACGGAAGACCAACAGACCAATTAAGAGGTGACTGTAATACTGTTGATGAGAGGCAGGAGTATCTGGAGTCAGTGTAGCTGGAGTTAGTTCGATGTGGGTAGTTTAAACTCAAGATATATTTGCAAAGTACAGCCAAGAGAATTTCTTGATTAGATGTGGGGTATCCCGTGGACTGAACTGTGCCCCCTTATTATATGTTGACCCCTTAACCTCTAAAATGATGATGTGTGGGTATAGGGACTTTGGGAAAGAGTGCAGAGAGGAAGAACCAAAATAGTGACAATTATTCATCAAAGGATTTCCAAATTGTGAATGATCTTATCTTAATCCCAGTTTAATTTACCATGTCTTTTATTCAACAAATACCCATTGAGCTCCTTTGGGGAGTATGGGAGGGAACTGGAAGGAATGAAATCATGAGGGTGATATCCTATAATGAGATGAATGTCCCTGAGAAGGACTAGAGAACCGCTCTCCCTGCCGTGTGAGCATACCATATGAAGGGGTCCTCCACATGCTGAACCAGGGCCTTCACCCTAACCTGACTTGCTGACACCCTGGCCTCAGAGTCACAGCCTCCGGGACTGTGAGAAAATCCATTTCTTTATGGAAGCCACGTAAGGCTCTATATTTTTTGGTGTCAGACTGAGCTGACTAATACAGTGTAGGAGAACACAGAAGGAACAATGATACTTCCAAGGTTTGGGACCTGGCTCACTAAGTGACTGGAAGATCATAGTGGCCATTCAGCTAAGATGATGACAGGTAGAGGGAACAGCAGGGGGAAACTCAGCAGCTCAGCTCTGGATGTAGTAACCTTGATATTTTTGTCATTTGTCAAAAGAGATATTGAGTAAACAGCTGAATGGAGCATAATTTTGGCTTTTTAAACTGGTGTGGCAATACATTTTGCCTATGCAATGTACTTATCTGGCATTCTGACAGCTTAGTACACAGACCAAGCTGAATCAAACCATCTGGACTGGACAGCGAGAGAATCATCTAGTGGAATCTCCATCAGCTTCTATGTAAATTTCAAACATCTGCTAAAGAGAAAATCTATATGACCTTCATTTCTTATTTTGGGTTTTTCTTCAAATCAGTGGGAAGCAAACAATGGAGCACAGAAGTAAGATATTTACCTGAAAAGGAGGATTTGGGTTTCCATGGCACTATTCAGAGAAAAACAGCCACCCATTGATCTTTCATCAATGTTTTTGAGTGGTAAAATTTTGCATTAGTTTGTACAATAGTATCTTAAACATACAGATTTTTAATTTTTCTGTATAAAACATACATCCTCAGAGATAATGTCTTAAGGACTAACTTATCAAATCCTTTGGACAAAAGTAAAACATTATTTTCACTCACAGTTATGGGAATAAAACACTGTGATTTGGTCAACAGTGATTTCTCTAAAATGTACTTGTTCTATTTAGCAGAAGGTGCTGGTAAGTAATTTAGTATCATTCTGTTAAGTTTTATATTAAAGATTTATTTTTATTTTTATTTTATGTGTATGGGTATCTGCCTGCTTGTATGTATGGGTACTACATGCATGCCCGGGGCCTGTGGAAGACAGAAGGAGACAGATGCCCCTGGAACCGGAATTATAGATGGTTGCAAGGCATCATGTGGGTGCTGGGAACTGAATTCAGGTTTTCTGCGAGAGCAGCAAGTGCCCTTAACCATTAAGCCATTTATTTCTCTAGCTCCTAGTTGTGTTAGTTTTTAACTACCAGTAGCCAAACAGAATAAAACAAGCCAACACACTAGTTTAATGTTCTCATTGCTCACAAATTGAGTGGTTTCCCTTTCCTGGCACTGATTTTTGTTATATAGCCTTCAGCTATAGGTGAGTTGTTTGTCACGATAGTTCAAGGGATTCCTCAAATAATACAAGCTATTGCCACTTTGGACACAGGTCTTGGAGCAATTTACCTGGAACTGACTGGAAGCCTCCTCCCTAAAAACTAGCTGCCATAGTATCAGAAGGTGCTATGCAAGCTCCCATGGAAGAAAAATAATCAGTGGTTCTACCAAGCTGAAAAGCCTACAAAGCACAGCAACGACCATCCCAGAAAATGATCTCTCTTGGTGCAATAGTGGCATTTTTATCTTGGGTGGGGGGCTGCTCAACAGCTGTGTAATTAGATGGAAACCTGGCTCCAGGGGAAGGAATCAGTGTTTGGTACTGTGAACAAAGCCAAGTACACATGGTTAGAGAGACCATAGAGCCACTACTGGTGCCTCCCTAGACCAACATAATTTCTTATTCCGTTCTATATATGTATGCTTATCATATTCACAGACAAGTGTAGCTCTTACCACTCATCAAAGGAGCTTCTTTTGACAACAAATGGAGAGTATTACAAAATTCTACAACTTGTCAAAATTCAGAGAACAAGTGACTGTGGGTTCCTACCCCAACTGGTATATCTGGAATGTAGCCTCTACACTAAGGCTCAGGGAACCTCTCAGAAGAGGTGACAGAAAAATTGCAGGGACTAGCTCCCTGAGAGGTCATCTAATCCCAAGTGGGCAGCCCTGAACACAGGTACACGGAATACCACCGAATAGACTCAGGGCATTATATACACGTATACAATGTATGTACATATATGTACATATGTATGTATGTATGTATGTATGTATATTTAACTATACCAAAGAAGAGGACAGAAATCAAGAGGAGAGAGAACATGGGGAATGTTGGAAGGGTACCAGGAGAGGCATAAATAATGCAAATATAATGCTCATGTATGAAATTCTCAAAAAGATATATTAAGACAAGATCCCATTGTAATTTTAAAATTGCATTTCTACCGAAAAGGAAGTTTGAATTCAAACAATTAGAAATGTAGAAAATGTGACTAAACAGCACACATAGAGCAGTAAACATTTACTAGCAAATAAATGTTGGCAAAATAAAAATAGCACACTATGACAATCTAATGCCAGGGAAGAAATGCTAGATTTGGTGGCATGCAAAGTTTGTTTGCCTTGAAATGAACCTAGACTATTAAAGAGAGGTATCCCGAAATTTCATAGGCGTGCTCAGTCTAAGATGAGTGATTTCTCTGAAACTTCTTTCTCCTTCTGAAAAATAAATGTAATAAAAATGCTTCCCCAGAAAGGCATTAACAAAGAACAGAGATTATATCAAGGAACATGTCTAAAAGTACATTTCCTGGAAAAGAGAAAGAGGAATGGGATAGAGAAATGGGATAGAGTAGTGTAGTGGTACATGCCTTTAATCCCAGAACTTGGGAGGCAGATGTAGGTGGATTTCTATGGCATCAAAGCCAAGTTGGTCTGCAAAATGAGTTCAGGGCTAGCTGGTGCTACAGGGAGACCTTGTCTCAAACCCCACGCTCCCTAAAAAGTACATTTCTTGGACTGGATCACTGGCTTAGCATGAGGGTTTGAATTAAGACCCCAAAGCCCCACATAAGAAACCAGATGTGGCCACATGTGTTTACAACTGTGCTTACATGTTTGCTCATCACCAGAGCTGTGGGGGATGGAGACAGGAGGGTCACGGGGGGTTACAGGCTACCAGCATAGCTCCAGGTATATGGAGTGATCTGTTTCAAGGGAATAAGCAGAGTGTTATGGGGAGCACATATGATGTCCTCCTCTGACCTTTGTACATGTATATGAGTGCATGGACATGGACATGTGTACCCATACACATATGTGCATACACACTATACTTATATACCACATGTACATAGACAAAATAAAATAGAATAAAAGTACATTTCTTAAAATGCTATGTGACTTCAAGGCAAGAGTTCTTTTATTAATGATAATAAATATTTTATTTACAAATGTTAATTCTACTACACAGCAGGAACTTAGAATTTGTATATTAGGAAATCGAATGAAAGTCCCCTCAATTCTATTAACGTCTATAAGGCTTGATACTTATAGTAAACCTGAATGCACATAGCTGTCAAAGCCATCCTTTTGGCAGTATACAAGCTTCTTTATGATCACTTCACTAACCTACAGTCACTGACCCAAAGCATATATTTGATGAGGAAGGATAAGGATTTTGAAATATGGTGCTGGAGGGATGGCTCAGAGGTCAAGAGCACTTGCTGCTTTGCAGAGGACCTGGGTTTGGTGCCCAGCTCTCATATGGAGTCTCAAAACCATATGTAACTATAATTCCAGGGGATCCAAGACTTATCCGGTCTCCATGGACATCAAGCATGCATGTGGTGCACATACTTACAACATGTAGGCAAACACTCATACACATAAAACCAAGTCTTTAAAAAAAGAATTTCAAAATGACCCACTTTGCTGTGCTGATAAATGCCAACATGTAAACCTTTGAGGATAATCTTTCTAAACATGGCATCAGATTGCTGACTCCCTCACCATGGAAGGTCAAAAGCTGCCACCGGACAGGCAAAGACTTCTCAGCGAGCATTCAGCAGTGTGGCTCATAAAGGCTTTCATTGTGTTGCCCTTCTCTTCTTGTGATAAGACAGATGCAAAATTGGGATTTGTTTTCCCAGTAGATTCTTCTCATGGCATTTAGGAAATGAACTTGGAAGTCCACAGACAGTCTCACATTCACAAGCTGACAGTGTGCTGAGCATGATGAGAGCTGTGGGTGAAGCACTGCCCATGCTTCGGATCAAAGGTGCCATACATTTTAGTGACAGTACTTTTAATGCAAAGGACCACTTCACAAGTGTGCTAAGAGCTGACACTGCTGACAGGGTTATGGGAAATGCCAGGGGAATGCCGACCATGTAAAGAATAGGCTTGTAATTATTCATGAAACTTCAGGAAATAAACATTCACTTTCAAGAAATTGTTTTCAGCTGCTTTAAAGGCAAGTGACAGCTAAATTACAGTTCAGGGAAGGAGAAGTTTCCATTTTCTAATTTGATGCATTCTGTTGCATCGTACTACATTATCCAGACTCCAGGCCGCCACATCCTGTCATGTTTCAAACCCCCAGACTGAAGGCAGCTGAGAGGGCTTGGCTGTCTAGTCACCCTATGTGCTGAGCAAAAAGTGTTTGGGGACTTGGGCGATTCTTTGGGATTGCATTCCTGGGCTTTGCACAAGTGCTCTTGGCTGTACACACTTTGGCTGTTCCATCCGCATCCTCTTTATACCAATTAGTGATATGTGTGGAAACTGCTGGCCCTGCTGAGGAACAACCTCAAACTCATTCTCCTGCACTGTTGCTGGGAAATCAGAACTGGAGGGTTGAAGGAAGAAGTGATGAGGTCAAAACAGTAAGTCTTAGGTGCTTGCACGTTGACCAGTGACTGTCAGAAAAATAAATAAGGTGCAGATATCTGACAGTATAAGAAGGAAGAAAGGAAATTAAGTTTTTATTAAAAGAGATAACAGAAATGCTATCGGGAAGGCAGTTTCCTATTGCCTGCTGAGCCTAGTAATGAGGATCTCCAACTCTGCAGATGATAAACAGTCAAAAATGTCCATGGAAGCACAGGAAGAATTTCATAGAAGTTTCATTTTACTTTGGATATTACTCTGTGTGTGCATGTATGTGTGTGTGTGTGTGTGTGTGTGTGTGTGTGTGTGTGTAGGCCAGATGTCAATACTGGGTGACTTCCTTAATTGCTTCTCCTCTTTATTCTTAAGACAAGATCTTTCACTGAACCTGGAGCTTAGGGGTTCAGCTAGGCTGGGCAGGCATCAAGGCACAGAGATCTTTGTGTCTCCTCTACCCTACACATTTCTAGCACTGGGGTTTCAAGTGTGTACCTCTGTTCCCAGCTTCTTGTGTGTTAAGAGATTTGAACTCAGGTCCCCACGCTTACATGTAAAGCACTTTACTCACTGAGCAGTCTCCCCAGTGTCAGATATTCTAATCCTCTGAAGCATTTCTTTAAGATACTCTGTCAGTCTATCCTTGGGGTAGAACATGTCTAAGCCACTGTCCTGGTTCCTCCCAGCCCACATCCATCCTCTGATCAATTCCTTCTAGCCTTGCTCACACCACTATGAAAAAAAAAATGTCATTTTGCCTACCTTTGAGACATTTTTGTGTATCTCAGTCAGAGAATCCTCCCTGTGGCAATAGGCCCTGTGAAACCTCATTCCAAAACTGTACAACAACCCTTCAAATAAAATCTCTCCTTACTATAAAAAAAAAGCAAAACCAAAAGAACTTCAAGTAATGAATGAGGAGTGAAAAACAATTAAGGGGCCTGGGAAGACAGCTCAGGATTAAAGGATCTGGCTGCTCCTGCAGAGGACCTAGGCTTGGTTCCCAGCACCCATACAGCAGCTAACAACCTTCCGTAACTCCAGTTCCAAGGGATCCAATGGCCTTAATGGGCATTCCATGCATAGGTGCACAATCAGGCAACACTTATAGGCATAAAATATAAAAATAAATAAAATGTTTTAAAAATACACATTTTATTTTACTTTAAGGCCTTGATATAGGCTGCTGTTACCTAAAAATCTTTATTATGGTGAATAAGCAATATCCACTCAAAGGGAGAAACATTTAACACAGAACTCCGTACATGAGAGAACGAAGTCAACATTTCTGCCTGAGATTACTCTTTATTACAAGAAATTTAAAGTAATATTTCCCAGTTCTCATTACTAACTATATTATCACCTATAATGATACTGAGGAGCTTAAAAATAAAAAAATAAAAATTTTCCCTCAAGTATTATAAGAAGGAAAGGAACTAACAGCATTCCCCTTCAGACAAAATCAAGCATTTGAGTTACACATTTTTTTTCCTGAATGATGTCCATACCTCAAAAAGTTTTCACCTTTTTAAAATTAAGACTGGCCCTAGTAATGGAGAACAGAACAAAATAGGAGACAAGAGAAAAGAAGTGCTCCGCACACTTCGACCTACTCCAACACGTCACAGATGAAGGCCACTCTTCTGTACCCGCTTTCTCTGGACTCTCACTTGGGAACAAGCAAAACTCCCCAAGAATGTCTCTTTACACTTCCTACACTTGCTATGAAATGTTCCTGGGTTGCATTGAAAATGGATTTCTTTTTCTAAATAGATTTTCAAATTCAGATATTCTGAATCGTGGTTGGCTGATTGCACAGTTCACGGTTCACCTGACTCCTGCTGGAGCGGGAAGATTGGCAGGTGTCAGAAATCAGGCTACCTGCACAGACACTACAATTTTCAATTTAATAGGTTATTTGGGTGTGGAAAGGGCTGTCTGTAGCTTGAGTGGGAAATGAGAGAATATTATTGTTTGAGGCATGAGAACCCAGAGACTGGCTTTGGATCTTGAAGCTACTTTACAGAACTAAAAGACCACATTTCATATTCTGCCCAAAATTGTTGCTGATTTCTGAATTTATTTTAAGAGTTCTCAGACAGGAATGAAGCATATCACATTTACATTGCATTTAAAATTGGTGAGGGACAAATAATGATATAAATTGACAAATTTAGCTACTACATGTGATTTTTACTGAAATAAAATACTTAAAAATCAAGATTGTCCCAGAATATTGGTGTACCATTTTACATATTCAACAGTAAACGTTTGGCCAGGAATTATTAAAATCTCTGAAGAAAATAAGAATGAATTATAGATGTATAAGGCACTGAAATAAATCTCAAGTAATACTATGGTTGAGATGGCTCTCTAAGTTTGCGCTTAAGCCCAACACCCTTTGGTAGGGTATGACGGGTTAGGTCACCTGGATTACGCAGGATTGTGTTGATTGAACTGCTTTGAACAGCCAGCACCTCAGCTGTGTCACAGGACCTTGGATGGGTTAGGGGTCAAGGTGGCTTTGTGTAGAAGAAGCCTGAGTGTGTGTTGGGGATGTGTACAGCATAAGCTGCGCTTTTTCTCTCAGGCAATGTAGCACTGGGAGAGGGCTCTATTGCTACATCCCCAAGTGATCTCAGGATCTGATAGGAATTCTCCAATAGTAAATACTTCAGATGAATGTGGTATTTGTGGAAACTTCTGAGCCTCCTATTTCCAGTTGCTTTGCCCAGTGAAGAAGTCCCCTATGGCTCCGGGTGGATCTCAACTAGATAGATACTGTGTGCATGCTTCTCTGTTCTCTTCTCTATAAAGCTACAGTGTGTCTCCATCATCTTCGTGTCTCCACCTCATCCTTGCCATGCTCTATAGTGTTCTGCTTCAAGCACTGGTAGTCTTGTATGCTACATGGTAAGCTAGCTATAGCAGTGGATTTCGTTTTCATATTTTCAGACAGATAATCCTTCTTCTAAGAAGTTTTGGTATTAACCGTTATGGTTTGAAATGACCATATTCTCCCAGGTTCATGTTTTGAATACTTGTTCCCTAGCTAATACAGCTGTGTAGAGCCTGGCTGGTAGAAGTAGGTTACAGGGATCAGATCTCCTTCGTTAGGTGTGTGTGTGTGTGTGTGTGTGTGTGTGTGTGTGTGTATGTGGCTCAGAGATCAATGCTGAGGTATCTCTCAGTTGCTGTCTTCATGTTTCCATCACTGTGATGGTCTGGCCAGCAAGCCTCAGTGAGCTTCCTGTTTCTGCCTCCCCATGACTGGGATTATAGGTGTGTGCCACCATGCCATGTGCACCACATGGGTCCTGGGGAGACCCAACTTTGTTCCTCATCCTTGATGGCAAGTACTTTATAGCTGGGAGCAGGTCTTTGAAGACTGTGGCCTAGGCCTTTGTCCAGCCTTGCTCTCTGCTTCATGGCCCACCACAATATGAACCACCTCTGACAGCGTGAAGGAATGTGAACGACGATCCTGCTTCTGCTGCCACAGATGGGGCTTCTTCCCCGTGACTTCCTCTCTTTGACAGACTGAAATCTCCTGAACCAGGAGCAAAAATAGATCTGTCCTTCTTTAATTTGTTTCTGTCAAGTTCCATAATTGCCATGATGAAAGTAGCTAACATGTTGACCTTTGCTGGACTTGCTCAGATAAGATGCAGGCGTTTCTTGGTGCTACGTAACCTTTCCGAGGAGCTTGCTTCATACGGAAGACTGCTCATTCCTTTGGTGCGCTCCTGTAAGGTCTAGCCTCAGAGGTAACACTGCTGCTATCTTCTGGGATCAACTGTGCCTAATTTCAAGAGTTCATCAATATCTTGCCTAGGGACTGTTGGTATTCCCTCCTGGAAGGAGGGTGGAGAGGGTCACTGGATCCTCTTTTGAGTATCCAGCCACTCCACTCCTTACAGTCACTGTAGGCAACTTTGGTCTAATTGCTTATGGCCTCCAGGTCTAGGAGTGGGGCTAGCTAGGGACCACTAAGGGAAGGGGCTCCATCTGTGTGACTATAGGAAGCCATCATCCATGATGGATGTAAACTTTACAGTGCTTCTGCTTTGGGGTTCACACACCCATGCTCCTGTAAGTAACCCTTCACCCATGTAAGTAAGTCCAGTAAACTCATTGGTTTTCTGGGGTGAACTATGGTGGAATTGTGCTTTGGCTTCTTCTTAGATTCTTTTTTATTCCACAACATTTTTTTATTGTTATTATTCTTTTTCCATATGTCTTACATCATTTCTCAATCAAATCTAAAGTCACTTCCCTTTCCATGTCCCCCACACCACTGAGTCCCTGTACTCTGCCATACATGTCCTGCATCTTTTTCTGGGTCTTTCCAGAGGTTTTTTCCAGTTCTTTTGTTGTTATTGTTCTCTCCTACTTCTATTGCTTCAGTATATATATATATATATATATATATATATATATATATCACTTGAATTGGAGGACTTTTTTTTCCCTAAAAGATGTGATATTTTCCTTAAGGAAGTGCTTGAAGGCTCCACCTTGGCAAGCCCAAAAAACCATCAATCCTGCACTTGTGCTCCACATGGGGTCTTTCCCTCCTATAGTCCCCCACATCCGTATCTCCCCAGGGGAAGAATTTTAGCAAGAAAGAACTCCATTGGGTGCAAGTTTTAGTACTTCTTTTATGAAAACTTAAGAGTAAAAAAGGTAGTCAATGTGCAATTTAACTTGGACTTGACTTCCTTATTCCATGATCTGTTATTTTTTCAGAGTAGGAGCATAAAGGACATAGTGAAGCAGGAGAGCATAGTAAGAACAGAAGCCACGGATCTCTAGAGCCACCACGTCTTGGTTCTGTGTTCTCAGCTTTTCAAGACAGCTCATTTCAAATCACTGATCTTACTTTTAGTTCAAGAGGACAATTTACACACTATGTAATATAGTGACTAGAGAAATTGATGACTATATCTCTTTACATTGTGATAAATGGTTGAGAATGTAAAAATCAACAAAACAAACTAAAGACACAACAGCCACAGGCTATGCAAACAGCAATTCAGAAGAGCACTATCTCCTCAGCTTCCCACTTCTCAAACTTTTGCTTACTTCTGGGAGAAAAAAGGGTGACAATCTACTAAGGCTCATTCTGTATTTTTCTACCTATGGTTTATTTATGTTTTATAAGTTTATTTATAATTTATATTCTTCATTTCTTTCCTGAGAACATAGTAAGCAGAACATTTTAAACTCATGTGTCTTAGAAGCTTAATATGTTTCTCATTTGACATTAACAGGTTCCCACTGAAAAAGAAGAACATTCAAATCACAGGTTGTCAGGTAATTATGATCTGCTCACGCTCATACAGGGGGCCACCGAGTTGTCTACAATCTGCACCATTGATCAAGTTGCCTGCATGGCTATGAAGGGAACTGAGGTGCCAGGTCAGCCTTTCTTTCCAGTCTGGTGATTTTTGTGTTTTCACTACTCGTCATGTTAGTTGTTTACTTTCCTCAGCAAACAATATATCAATGTGATTGTACTCTTCAGCCCCTGTGAAAGTGTCAATACCTTTTAACCCAATCCTGACAAAAGATTTTCATAGCAGGACATGTAGCTTGTCTCTGAAAAATTAGATTCAGTTCAAAAGCATGGAAGCATAACAGAATCGGTTTTCTATTTACCAGCCAATACCATGTATTTCCACTACTATCTTCTCCCTATTTAGTGGAAAGACTTAAGCAAATATTAAGAATCAATTTAATATTCTTGATGACATTTGCTTTCTTCACAGACAAAATTAGAGAGAAAACTGAATAATTACAAATGGATTTCATCTACAAAGATAAGTACCCCCTCCCCAAATTAACTAAAGTCAAATCTTGTTGTCAGTTTAAAAGTCTTTTCTTTAATCAATTTTAACCTCCTCAAAAATATTAACTAGCTCAACAAGTATTTAATAAACCCCTATTTTATTATGAGCTTTTGGATATTCAGGAGACAGGAACAGTCTAGAAATAGACTGGGGAGATAGTGGGCAGAAAGACATGAGTTGGGATTCCCATACCATGCAAGAGCTGAGTGTGACCTTGTGTTTTCATAACCTTTGTGCTGGGAACACAGAGAGGCTAATCTTGGAAGTTCACAGACCAGCCAGTCTAGACAAAACAAGTTCTAGATTCAATGAGACCATCTCAAAGGAATACGGCAGAGAGAGAGAGGGAGAGAGAGAGAGAGAGCTGACTTCCTTTGCTGACCTTTGCATACTTCCATATAATGTACATACTTGTACACACACGTGTGCACAGACTCATAACACATACACGCTTACATATGTGCATACACACACAAGTGAGCTTACATGAATTTTGTTTAAGAACAAGTTCTAGGGGCTGGAGAGATGGCTCAGCAGTTAAGAGCACCAACTGCTCTTGCAGAAGACCCAGGTTCGATTCCCAGCACCCACATGGTGGCTAAGAACCATCTTTAACTCCAGTTCCAGGGGAATCCAATGCCCTCTTCTGACCTCTGCAGCATTGCACGACACAGGTGTATCACCCTACATGCAGACAGTACACTCATACACATAAAATAAATAAATAAATAAATAAATAAATAAATAAATAATAAAATTTTAAAAAAAGAACAAGTTCTAGAAATGGAGATATTCAGTTTATGACTCCAGCCTTGGGAACAAATGAGTTATTGTCAATCCAACTTCCATGTATTATACCCACCCCACACTACTATTTATCCCTGTATGTTCTAGTAAAACAGAGAAGCTAAATAGGTGTAAGGACAATAACATGTTATCATAGTGTGTGCCAAAGGAGCAACTAGCAAGCAAATGTCCATTCTCTTTGTTTTAGCAGGAATATCGTTTATAATGACCTCTGTGTTCCTCCTCCTCTTCTTTTTTTTTTTTTTTTTTTTTACTGAAGTTGGCAGAATACTGCATACTCTCCAGATAGCAAATTCCCAGGAGGCTCACTTCTTCTTTTAACTAGACATGGAATTCAGGAACTCAGCAAGAGAGTGGCTGTACGCATTCATCTGCTAAATGTGTTCTCGTGGTCCATTTATTTATGGGAAAGATCTTCATCAATGTTTTCTGATGTGCTTGTGATGTACTGAACAGGTGATGTTGGCAGAGAAGCCCTTAGGTGGGTTGCAGGTGCATTTGCACATCACATGGTGTTATGTTTAGAAAAGGGGTTTGTTGGAGAAAAAATATGACTTCAGATCCATTGCCCTTCTCCACCATTGGACCACCAAAATAAATGTATTCCTGTTAAGGAAAAAATCATTACAAGCTTAGCTTTTGAATTTCCAAAGTGAGAAACCTACTTGCTTGACCTTATTACTTTTTTAAATATTTATTTTTAACAAATTTAATTTAATATAATAATATATATTTTTTACCAAATCTAGACCCGCGTCCCCCAACCC